>JARHVA010003606.1:1167500-1252500 GCA_037957365.1 Torreya grandis | reverse complement strand
ATATAGTTGACAGATTTTTATTGCAAAAAAAAAAGAAGAAGAAGAAGAAGAAGAAAACAAATAATATTTGACATCATGATAAGGTTCAAACTAGAAGTCAAAGGAACCAAGACATCAAGTAAAAATGAAAGGAAAAAGGACAAGAAGTGGCAAGTTCTTGTTGGTAGTGTGTGAAAAACAATGTTTGCATGATTGTATATCATACTTTCACTAAAACAATGAAATATCGTGTTATTTGAGTTTCGTAATTCAAATTTAGTCTAGAATTCATGTAGGTAATTTTATTTTTATTTTTTTTGAATAATGTTCCATGTTTTGGAGTGTATTCTTGCATATTACAAGCTTGAGAAATAACTACAGGAATTCTATAGTCTAGAATAGGTTTTGACAGTCCAAAAAAGTCATTTATGATCACCCTTTAAGAATTTTCAAGATATCTAATTGAGTGATACAGTAGGATAATTATATGATAGACCTTTTCTAATTAAATTCTTTCAAAAACATGTCATATATTTCAAAATTTTCTTACATGTTAGCTCTTAGCCTACACAAAGAAACTAGGGTTTTTCAAGCACTAAAATCTGCATAGCTTGAAGACGAACCCTTTAAATATTTTGAAAATTGATACGTATATATACAGTGATATTTAAAAATGTTAGAAACTAATTTCATGATTAGAGGTTTCCTACAAAGATATATTTCTAAAATACATTCAGGAGGCTTGTAGGTGAGGGTTTTAAAAGGATTTAGGAAGACTAAAAAGTGCATAACATTGAAATAAATGATTAAAAATAAAATTAAACTTTACATATATGTTTAATATGATTTTTATAACCTATAAAAGGTGATTTCAAGGTCAAAAAATTACTCTAGAAAAATATATAGATAAAAATCGTCTCACATTCATGTAAAGAAGGTCAAAACCCATGATTTAATAGTAAAAAACCAATAATAACTCAAAATATAATTTTGAAAATGACTTAAAATGTTTTAGACAGGTTTTATAATTTATTTTTAAGCCTTCCAAGTGGTTTCATAATTTTTGGATAGATAGAGAGATTGTTATGGTCAAAATTCAGAACTATAGCCCTGAGAGCAAGGTCTATTTTTTTTAATGTTATATTTTAAAAAGAATGAATCATATAGGAGTAAATAAAATTATTATATGTGTCAGATAATAACTAAATGGGCTAAAAAATATTTTTTAAATCCTACACAATTTAATATCTAAGATAAGTAGAACAAAACTTATGTGGAAGAAGTGTGATAGATCTAATAGGTGTTTAAAAAGACAAATTCTTAATAAAGTTTGTATTTGTTATTTATTATAGGAATCATATTAATAATAATATTAAGGAGTGTTTTTTGTGATTAATAACATCAAGGAAACTACAAAAAAATTATTTGAATAAGAAGGAATCTTAAGTAGATCAAATATTATTTTAAGATTGAGTGTAAGGACATGACATTACTATTAAAGTATAAAAATCTTAGGTGAGGATACCTAGAAGACCCCTGTTTACATTAGATTGATATCAAAGATAGAGTAAAAGAGTTAATTTCTCATCATTATTGGTATTATATCTTAGAAAAATCTCTTGGTAAGAGCATATGAGAAGAGACAACTAGAATGAATATGCATTAGTGCAAATTACAAAATAAGCAAAGGTTAAGGGTAAGAGGAGAAAACCTATAGAGACTTGAGAACATTGAGAAGAGTGAATGAAATAAAGTTTATATAGTATTATAATAAGATCATAATGAATCTCAAAAGTAATAAATGAGAGGTGAAATAGACTTGGAGGTGTGAAAAGACCAAGTAGAGACTTTGGTTGAGAGACAAAAAGAAGTAAAAAAATTATAAATGGAAGGACTTAAAAGAGATAGGAACACAACAGATAAAATGAATGAGGAGAGAAGAAAATAAGATATTCAAAAAAATATAGATGAGATGAATTAGATCTTAATACAATTAATATAAGATTTGAAAGAATTGATCCAAGATCAATCAAGACAAGGATTATTCAAAAGGTTCATGAAAAGGGTCCAGTGGGTAATCAAGAATATTTTAGAAATAAAATTTAAATAACAAGAATTTAGAAAATTGAAAATTATGATAAATATGAGATTAGGGAAACCTATCAATCTTTCATCCCAATCCAGATAACATGAATATGAAAGTTGAATGGTCACACAAGACAAGAAGGATTGCACACCACCAAATAGCTGTAGAAAATTGAAATAAAAAATAATAATTACATAAGACAAATCAAAAATGAGAAATCTGAAATATTAATTAACTTTGGATGATGAATAAAAAGGGAGAGAGATACATATATAAGTGGGAAAGAGAGTAAAAACCCACATTCTAGTGAATGTGTGACTAATATTTCCAAATGATGCAAATAGACTCTAAGATCCTAAACAAACATAATGAAGTCTGTAGACAAAACCCATAGGATAAAAGTATACACCAACGCCCTCATTTAAGTTTATCATAGACGGGATAGATAATTGGGTCATGACAATGCGTCCTGATGAGGTACCCAAGTACATAGTAGTCTCTCATAAAGTGGAGAAAATAAGAAATTCCATAAGAAAAACTACCCCTATCTATCCCCTACTTCCCCCCAAGAAAGAAAAGAAAAACATAGAAAAAGTGAAAAGGTTAGAAGGCCCCATTGGAGATGTTTTTATTAGAATACACACCAATAAGATATCTTAGATGAATAAACTTGATTTTAGTGAATGATTTGGTAAAAATATCTATAACCTACTCTAAAGAGTAGAAAAATCTTATGTTAATGGCTTACCATGAATAAGCTCCCAAATAAAATGCATGTGAATCTCAATATATTTGGTATGCTGGTGTTGAACGATATTCATGCATATCTTTATGGTAATTTGGTTATCATAATAGATGATGGTGGGATGCCTAAAAGGAATGTGAAACTCTAATAGTATTCCTTAAAACTAAATAACATTAGTGGATATGTTAATAACTCCCCTATACTTTACCTTTATAGATGATATAGAAATAAAATTTTACTTCTTTATAATCCAACTGTGAAACAAAAACATAAAGAAAAACTATAACTAAACTGGACTTGTAATTCCAAGTATCTTTAGCCCAATTTGAATCTATACAACTAACCAAGTTAACCTTTGTGTTAAATCTGTACTGAATCATGAATCTATAGGAACCATAAATGTAGTGTAACATCCTTTTAGATGATTTCCATTACAACTCTTGGGGTTCCTACATAAATATGGAGATAAGTCTCACTACTTATGAAATATCAGGACTAGTATGAGTCAGATAAATGAGGCTTCTAATAATCTTTTGATATTGAGTGGAATAAACCAAAGGTGTAGAACAATTAGTCTCATGTTTGACTCCAGGAAGAAAGGGAGTTAAATATAGATTATAATTAGACTTGCTAAATAGAGATTAAAGAATGAGAGCATACTTGGTTTGTCAAAGTGAAATCCCTGAATCAAAATGCAAAATATCAATACTAAGTAATGCAGAAGACTTAAGTCATTCATGTCAAATATATCCTATAGATATGTCTTCACCACTACAATAACTAATGAATAACTCCTAATGATGAAAAAATCACCAACAGAAAGGATTACTATTAGTAAATAATCATCTTACCAAAAAATATACATTGGGGTTCGAATGATACCTAATGAAACTTGAAGTAAGGAGGAAGGAATCCATCTTGGTGTATGAATCCCAAGGATCATGTTTGATGCCATTGATGGATTTACTAAATTTCTAAATGAAGGATGAATCCTAAATAAACCTAGGTAGCTACATCATGTAGACCTCCTCTTCAAGGTATTCATAAGTAAAGGTACTCTTCACATCGATGTGGTACACATTCTGACCATATCTTGTGGCTATAGCTAATTTGAGTTAGATAAAAGTCATCTTTGTAATAGGTACAAAGGTCTCTGAGTAGTAAATATCAACAACCTATGAAAAACCCTTGGCAACCAATTTCACATTATACTTATCATACAACCCATCTATTACAAACTTAGTCTAATATATCCAGCTACATAGAACCATGTTCCTTCCCTTAGGGAATGAAGTCAAATCCAAAGTGTCATTTTTTATCAAGGAATAATATTCTTATTATATATTAGTATCCAACTTGGGTATGCCTGAAGACTCTTATAATGTTTATGGATCTGAAATTGAAGTTAAAAAAGCATGTGGACCAATATAATAATCTTTCCAAATATGTTTATCCTCTACTAGATCCGGTACCCAAGTGAATGCACATTGAAGTGTTTGCCTATCCCAAATAATCTCATATGTGGGTGAGTCAGGTGTTGACTCTTAATCTTCTAAATCATGATTAGAGGTGGATGTAGAAGATTCCCCATCACTACCCTCACTATCAAAATTAGAAGAATAAGAAGATACTATCTCAAAAACCTACTCTACATGTTCTGAGTCAAAAGAACAATCATCAAGTCTAAGTAAATCCAATGAAAGAGAATAATTTTCAAGTGTTGATTTTGTGGGGATCTCCTAAAAGTGAACACATCTCTCTATGAATAACTCATGTGTGGTCGGATGTAGAAGGTACGACCCCTTGACAGCATCTAGATAACCTATAAAGATACAAGGCTTGGACCAAGGTTCCATAGTGTTGCATATCTTATTTAGTATGTATGACATGGGTAGAGATCCAAAAACCCTATGGTGCTCAACATTAGGTTTCCTTATATTATAAGATTCAAAGGGTGGTATACTTTTTGAAGCTTTATGATGAACCCTATTTTGAACATAGAAGGAACAATTAATGGCTTTAACCCAATAGTGAGCTACCAAGGACTTAGAGTGAATCATACAACTAGATATTTATTTCACAGACCTTTTATTGCATTCTAGAAATCCATTCTATGGACTGTAAGCAACTATCTATTAAAAATCAATCCAATCTATCTTTAAAATTAACTCGAATATGTTCCTATGATATTCACCTCCATTAACAGTTCAAATAACCTTGATGGAATTCTTAGATTATTTCTAAACAAGTGCCTTGAAGTATTTAAAATATTCAAACACTCGATACTATTTCCTAAGAAAGCAGACCAATGTATATCTCAAGAAATCATCAATTAAAGTGACAATGTACTTAGCCCTTGTAAAACATAGACTTGGAAACGGACCTGATACATAACTATGTACTAACTCCAATGCTTATGACACCTTCAAAGCTTTGGCTTTCTCAAATTTTACTTCAAGATGATTTCTAAGATAACACCCCTCACAAATTCCATTAGATAATTGGACTCAAGGTAAGCCTATGACCATGTCATTTTTGATAAGTTGTTCAAGGTATTGGTAGTTAAGGTGGACAAACCACTCATGCCATAATTTTATAACTCCATTTTAATGAGTTAGCAATGTTGTTGAAGAAGAATTAGGTATAAAATTTAAGATGTATAACCTAGTTTGGTGAGCTTCCCTACCCCTTACCACTATAGTATCAGTATGTAACTCCCTGATGATAACTGAATCTAGTAAAAATTCAACTATCATGCCTTTGTTGATATGAGTGATTTGATACATTGATAGTATATTAGTTGAAAGGTAAGGGAAACTTAGAATATTATTGAATGTTTGTCCTTCCATTTTAATAGACACTCTCCCTACAACATGTACAGAACTTTCATCACCCAAACTGGTAAAAGACATGCTACAAGGCTCTAAAGAAGAAAACTCGACTAGTGAAGACACCATGTGGTAAGAAATACTTGAGTCAATGACCCATAAATATGTTTAAGCTATGATTTATACAAGAGCCTTGCCTTTTTATTTATCTTTCCCCTTCCCCTTTGTCTTAGTATAATCTTTTGTAGATGAATTATGCTTGATAGACTCAATAACACCTATATTGTTCTTCTCTAAGAAATGACTTTGGTGATCTATTTGCGTCTTCATGTATTTAATTTGATCATGCCCATTTTTATTATAATAGGCACACTTAACCCTCTCTTTATTAGGTTTGCCAGTGGAAGAGGAAGCTTTAGTGCTGGTTTTAGTAGAGGTTGATTCTTTCTTCTTCTCTTGATCCTTATTCTTATTCTTGTCTTTATTTGAAGTCTTTGATTTCCCATTCCCAACAATTAGGGATTAAGTTTTTTTGTACTTTAATGTACCCATATGGATCAACTTGTCTTGTTCCCTAGTTTAGAAAGGAATGAAAGCATCTAAAGAGGGCATTTTCCATGTAGTTCATAAAGCACTTTTAGGGTCATGAAAAGTAGATCCAAAGATTGAATAGTGAGTACCTAGTTTAGAGAGTATATAAAGAACAAGTTGGTTATCTTCTTTCTTTATTCCAAATTCTTTCAACTATAATCTCAAGGACTAGAACTTGGTGAAGAAATATTGAAGGGTGTCAAAGTTACCAAGACTTAGGTTAATGAGTTAATTTTCAAGCTCGTGACCTCTCATCAAATATTTATACCCAAATAATTTACCAAGAATGGTCCATACATCATGAGTTGATTGGACAGGCTCTAAGGGAAATAAAATATCAGGCATTATAGAAAGACATAATAGCCCATAAACTTCATCACTATGGTTATACCACTTAACTATATTTGAATTTGTGATAGGTTTAGTTTCATTACCCATGGTTATCATATATAAACACTTACTCTTTCTAATTATTGTCATCTTGATTTTTCATTCGTGATAGTAAAAGGGAGTTAGTGGGTTGATTGAATTTGAATCCATTAGTACAAATATGCAATGTAATAATAGTACAAGTTAAGGTTGTTTCTTAAATGAAAGTGTATGTATAATGTAAAAGAGGGGATAAAAGGGCATAGTACATCCCCCTAAAATTATGAAATAATGTTGTAAATGGATTCTCAAAATATGTAAGACACAGTCGATAGTGCATCTAGAACAATCAATGCATGTATATGAAAAGACAAAAATTTACAAATAGAAAATGATGTCTAACTTAGCCGATAATGTGTCTAAAGAATCAATTACAATGTGAGAATTTAAAAAAATTAATAACAATTTATTTTTAAATATTACCCATAAAATATTGTTTTATAATAAATAATACAAAATATTAACTAACAATGCTAAAATTGACCAATCTTCCTATGCATTACCTGTGCATTAAACTAAAAATAGCCTATTTTACCTTATTTTAAATTAATATATTAAAAAAATAATTTAACATGCTCAAAACATTAGGGAAAACTTGAATATAATTAGCTTATTTTGGAAAAAACTTTTAGCAATAATCTCTAAATTATAAGATTTGATTTTTTTATTAGTAGTTACTAAAAATGTCATAGCATTTAAATTTATTAAATAAATTAAAAACTTAAAAAGGATTTAAAAAGATAAGACCAAGGCACACCAAATGAAGAAAACATTCAATGTGATTCATTATGGTTATAGAGTAGTAATAGCTTGAATAGGCAGATGGAAAACCAAGCATGAGCAATGAAAAATCAAATCTGAACCACAAAGCCACATTAAATGCATTGTGATGGAAAATGTATTTCCTCAAGAAAAAAATGCCTCTTAAAAACCATAGTGAAGTTTATAAAACTAAAATAATGTTATATCTTGAAATATATTCCATATATGAATTCTACAAAGCATGCAATTGTATGATAAAAAGAGTAGATAGATCTTAATGAAAATCTATATAGATCTATGATCGTGCTTATGCAAAAAATCTCAAGATTTCATAAAAAGATTAGTAGTGAATAAATAATCAAAAATTTATCACCAATAGCTCTCATACAATATCATAGCTTGATTTGAGTCTGTATAAGGTGAACACGAAGGTCCAGTCGTCACATGAGACAAGAAGCAAGTGCACACCTCTAAAGTGTTATATAAAATTGAATCACAAAAGAGAATTTCATGAGACAAATCAAAATGGGGAAAACTAAAATATTCATTAACTTTCGATGATGATTAAAAACAGAGAGAGGTACATATATAGGTGGGAAAGATAGTGAGACCCTACATTCTAGTGAATGTGGCACTAATCTTTCTAAATGACCCAAATGGCCTCTAAGACTATAAGCAAGCATAATAAACCGTGTACACAAAACATGTGGGATAAATTTCTACACCAACATAACCTAAGGAATAAACTAAATATCCAATCAAACCTCAATATTTTAATTCGAATAATAATTATAAATATATGATTCTAGGTATGCAAGTTATTAAAGACAAGCTATTAATTAACCATAAAGAACTAGTTGTGGATGTGAAACATGAGGAGTAAAAGAAAATAATAGTCCTCAACCAAGAGAATTAAAGTAGAACTTAGAGATATGAAGGTGAAAATGAACAAGTGTATGATATGAATAAGGAGGTATATTTTAGGATCCATGATGATCATAAAAAATTCATTGTATATGAAAGACATAAACAAAATTCTCAAAGGCATTACAATCAAATTGTAGTATAGGTAATACTGAAGGAAGAAAATAAAAAGGTCTATATGTAAAGAGGAACAAGTAGATTTATGGGTAGATGTATACTCAATGCCATGAACAAACCATGTATAAGAACATGTAAAAATATGAAGTAACTAGTCTAGGTGTCCAATAATTTAAGAGAATAAAACAATAATGATGAAGATCACTCTATTGAAACACAACTTCAAAAAAACCAAAAAATAAAGGTATAAGATTCTAATCGAAAATTGAGGTAAAGGGATAAAGAAGGCATAATTGATAAAACCATGAATAAAAATAGGTTACACAATGATGAATATCTTATAATTATGAAAGTAGTACAAATAAAGTCTTCTAAGGAACTTGAGATGATCATAGAAAAGGAAAAAGGTGTGGAAGATTATGAGATCCTTAAAGATATCATTGAGTCTCTTAACTTGAATTTATTTGTGTTGATAATACTATTTATGAAAGTATGGAGATACAAAGGATAAAAATACTCCATGTCCACATGGAAAAGGAAAGAGGTAAGACACAAAATATGAAGACATAATAATTAAATGAGGTGAACAATAAAAGTTTTCATGAAGAGGATAATTGGAGGAAAAATATAGGTTTGATGAAGGAAAATTTCAGTCAATGAATATACAAGTTAAAAAAAGCATTGGAAGATAAAAAAATGTTGTCACATGGAGGAATAATTACAAGGAACTAAGTGAAAAGAAGGTAAAACAAGAAGGCAAGGGAAAGGTGAGTACATTGATTACTCAGTAATAAAATTTTTTATATTGGCACGGTGTTATTTAGTATTGAAAATCCATGAATACTATATGGAAAACATTTTAAAAATTAAAAAAACAACATGAAGTATGGGATAGAGCTTTAATAAAGTCAAGAAGAAGATGTTTTAAAGAAAGAACATGAGTAATGCTTGATAACATGGATCTAACAAAAATTTATTCACATGTTTCCATGAAGCAACTCAAAAATATGGTTGAATTACCAATTCATGCACATAAAGAGGAGAATGTGATCATAGATCATCCATATTTCAATGTAGAAGGACATAGGGAGATTGAAAATAGGATCATCATAATTTAGAATGAATCATTTAGAATCCATTATACAAGCTGAAAATATACTACTAGAATTGTGAAAGATTTGAATGACATGCATCAAAGTTATGATGAACTAAATTAAGGATTTATTTATTTATTTGAATAATTTTTTTCATGTGAAGGGACAACATTAGAAAAGATATAAAAGAGGAAACATAGATGTGGATCAGTTAAACATGTTCATATGTATGAGTAGCTAGTTAAAAATGATCAACATGAAAGGAAGATATAAAATTAAAATAAGGATAATATGAAAAATCATAAAATTATAATAGAAATATATGAAGGTACGGTGAATTGGAAGACAAGAAAGAAGTTTTATTTAAGCTAGAGCTCAAATGTTTCTACTTGGGAGTCTAATGTAGGTGTACCAACTTATTAGTTTCATTTTTATGAATGTTGTTTAAGATTTGATGTGATTAGGTATAGATAGGTATATTTGTCATGTGTAAGGTTTTATATTAATTAGGTTTCCAAATTCTATCTATATAAGTTCTATTCTAGTTTTCCCACAAAAAGTAAGAAATTCAAAATTTTAAATGTGTTGTAAGTATTTTGAATGTTTTGGCATGCTGTAAAGATATTAATAATTTTTAATTGGTTATTAGGGTCAAGATATATGTTTTAAATTTATCTTAACCATCAAATAATTGTGAGTCTATCTTAAACACAATCTATGCATCCAACATAGGTGAAAGACAAAATTTAGCATTTTGGGATGAGTCTTAAGATGGTTGGGAGATTAATGTATCATGAAATAAGAACAAACCAAGATTATAAATAATGATAAGGTTTGAATAATAAATTAAAGGATCAAATAAATTAAGTAACAAATATAATGAAAAAGGATAAGAAGTGGAAGGTTCCAGTTTGTATCGTGTAGGAAAAATAAAGTTTGTAGGATTGTTTATCATACTTGCACCAAAACAATAAAAGTTTATGTTATTTAAGTTTTATGATTCAAATTTAGTATAAAATTAATGTAACTAGATATTTTTAATTATTTTTGAAACATATTCCATGTTTTGGATTGTATTATTGCATATTGCAGACATGAGAAATAACTACATGAATTCTATAGTCAAGAAATAGTTTTGATTGTCAATAAAAGTCATTTTCTATCACCTTTTAAGCTTTTTTAAGATATAAAATTTAGTTTAAGAGTAAATTTATTATATTTTATATATTATCCAATTTTTTTAATAAAAAATTAGGTTATATATTAAAATTTTCACTTGTTAGTTCTTACCCTACACACTGAAACTAAGGTTATAGGAGTACTTAAACATTCATAACCTTAAAATAAATATTTAAATACCTTTAAAATTTTTAGATAGTTATATGGTGATTATTTATAGCATTTAATATAGGTTCCATTATTATTTTTTTACACAAAGATATATTGCCAAAATATAGTCAGTAGGCCTATATGTGATTGTTTTAGAAATGTTTAGGAAGACTAAAAAGTGCATAACTTTGAAAAAAAAGATTAAAATGAGATGAAATTTTTTAGACATGTTGAATAGGTTACTTAATAAAATTTTATTTTTTATTTAAATATAAATAAATTATAGATAAATATTTGGGTAAAACATAAACTGTAGTCTTGTAAATATGGTCAAAACCATATTTTAATAGTCTAAAAACCTCAATATCTCTGTTTATAATCATGTAGATGACATAAAAATTTATAGATAGGTTTTCCAATTTTTTTTTGAAACATTAAAATTATATATATAATTTTTTTTAAATAGATATGGATTTATTGTCAAAACATAGACTTGCAGCCCTTGGAATAAGGTCCAAAACAATCAACATGTTTTTGTTTTACAAGAATGAAGCATATAAGAGGAAAAAACCTATTATATGTGTCAGATATAAATTAAATTTTTGAAAAAATATTTGTAAATAATAAAATATTTAATATATAACATAATAATAAAACATATGTGGAAGGAGTGTGACATATTTAATAAGGATCTAGAAAGAAAATGTCTTAATACAATATGTATTTGTTATTTCTTACACGAATCCTATAAAGAGGAATGAATTTTTATTAAGGGTAAAGGGGTTTATTTTTTTAATAGGAACACTTTAACCTAAAATAAAAATAATTATATAGGGCCTAGAAATCCTAAATATAATATTTAGTCTTAAATAAACAACAATATAAGGTATAGGGCAATAACAAGCCCAAAAAATAGCCAAAATAAAACCAAAGATTTTTAAGGCCCACAATCTCAAACCTGAAAATGAAATAGGCTCCTTAAATAAAAATAATATGACCCTAATATTTAGAAAAAAATATTGAACCCTTCAATCCCTACCTCCATTTTCCATGCGATTTCTGTATAGCCCTCCAAAATGGAGTATCATGATGGCTGAATGGGGCTCCTTTTTTGGTTTTATTATTTATATATATTTTAATACATCATAAGTTATCCTCAAGATTTTTTTTATTAAATAAAATTACCCAATTCATCTTTAAGGTTATGCAAATTTAGGTCAAAATCCTTGGTATCAAAGATAATTCCTTTTTCTCTTAAGGATATGATGATCGAAACAATAGCTTCTTCAAAAAAATATAATATTTTACCATCTTGAATAGGTATATACTTACATTAAATATAATTCTCATTATTATTTTCTCCCACTTTTATAGGCTACTCGACAAGAAATGATGTATCATTTTCTTCTACTTCTGAGATATCTCTTCCATAGAACTCAAGACCACATACTTTTGAAAGATCTAAACAATAATGTTTCCACCAAGTAAATTCTTCTAGAAAGAGGAATGATAAAGTGTGTTTTTTGAGATTAATAAAATCAAGGAGACTATAAAAATATTATTTTTGTCATAAATAAGTTCAATCAATCAAATAGTATTTCAATACTAAGTGTAAGGATGAGACCCATGTTGAGTAGATCAAATATATGATTCTATTCAAGTATAAGAAACCTAGCTAAGGAAATCTAGAATACCTATGTTTATGTCATATTGAAATTAGAGATAGAATATGAGAGTTGAGTTCTCATCAATTTATTTTTTCTCTCTATATTTATTATTTCTTACCTTCTCTTTTCCTCTTCTTATTTTAAAAAAAATCAAAGAATGATTTTCATTCTTATTAGCAATTATTTTACATGTTTATCCATAAAATTGTGTGTATTGTGTTGTTATGAAGACATTTAAAATATTTATATTCATCTTCAATCGCTTATAAAATTATAATAATCTTTAACACAAACATCAACAAAAAAATGTCGACAATGGAGAGGTGACATTATGTGAGGTGAGTAATGATGCTTCACAACATTGATTTAAGAGGTAACCTGAACAATAACTAAAATAACAAAATCTTTTATGTCGATTAAAAATTGGACCTTAAATTTTTTTGTTAATAACCATAATAAATGTAATCATATATAATATATGAATCATAACTCATTGATAATTTTAAACTATCTCATTTAACTTAGAATGTATGCATAAATATTAAAATGCACCCTAAGGAATGGTAAAAATTGTCACGTGTTGATATTTTGGGTTTTTTTCAATTCTATTATGACTGATTTAAAACATTAATTCATAAAATCATCTCATATATATTTATGGAGTAAACTATGATATAAATATCTTATAATGGAAATTCGTCCTTATGACATGATTTGTTTATGTGAAATATATAAGTGCGTACTCTAATTCCCCAGTTGGATTACCAACATGATCAAAATTTGAAATCTATGAAAACTAATATATTTCTCTAATAATATCAACATCAAGTCATTTATAAATATCCTATTTCACTAATCAAGAGACTTTTTGATGTAGTCTTTTAATCATTTTATTTACAGTTTTAGCATTAGGATGAACAAAATGGTTATATGTATAACCTTATCATGGAAAAACCTAGCATGCCATGAGTAAAGATCCATAAATATATTTTCATATTTTTTCACTGAATTCACATAAATGGTATAATACCATAGCTAATTAGATGAAATTAATGTAATATTAAAATATATATTTCAACAATAAAAAACAATAATTTCATATCTATCTTAATGGCTAAAAATATGTAAACAAGCCAATATTGAAATTTGAAACAATAAATTGACTATATGAAAGTAAAATAGTTGGAAAAAATACTTTGATGCTATCAATTTTTTAAGAGTTGATTTATATTGTGTGAATCAATATCTTCCTTTCTGTAAGCTATATGTCTTTGACTATGGAAGGACAAGCTCAAAACATGCATTGATCATGCCTTATGTGGGATAGTTAATAAACTAGTTTTTTCATCATACCTACCCCACTATATTGATCTTGTCATGTGTGATTTTATATATATTTAATTATTTTATTCATATGCACCACTCAAATTCATACCATCATGTTATAAATTTTTTGACATAATTTACCATAAGATTTTAAAGATAAAAGATAATGAGATAAGTAGTTGGATTAGGAAAACACAAATGTGGCATTTCAAATTTTTTATATTGCATGGTAAAATAAAACACTTTATAGTTCATTTAAAGTTAGAATGGATAATATTATATAATATGATTTGATTTAATTCCCTAAGTATCAGATACAACTACAAAAAATAATTCCTTGATTAAATATAAATCAATATAGAGCATGCCCAAAATTAAAAATGAAGGACTAAAAAATAGATTTAAATATCAGAACCTCAATAATTCTTATTTCATATGCTTGACTATTGGAATATTAAAGTATTCCTATAATTATCAAATATGGTTTGTATATATAAGATTCTCATTTTTTTCATTAAATAGTTATTGGTATGCAAAAACTAACAAAAGAGGCTAAAAATAAAAAATGGATCTGAACAGGGAAAAGACATGACCATGTGAAAAAAATCCCATAAAAACATAACACGTGGGATTAATGGGCCCACAGATCTCATCTTAGAGGAACAAAAAAAGAGAGAGGATATATAAATTATTCTAATGAGCACACCATAAACATGAAGGAATGATGAACTTGTTAGTGTAGGATTTTTCCTACATTTGGTTTTAACTACACAGTTGTTAGTAAACATGATTAGTTTATTAAGGTAATTAAGGGAAATACATTTAATTTATTTTCTAACTGAGAGTTAAGTCGTTACCTTTATTGAGACCTAATATTTCACTATATAATATATTTCCTTTGTACTTTTTGATTAATCAATCACTTAATGAAAATTTATGAATCCCAGTTTTGCTTTGCATTGCTTTCACCTACTCCTAGGATTTTTCATGTAATTTATGATGTTTAGAGATATTGAAATTATCTAACATTGTATCAAAGACCTGATTTGATGACCGTTTTACAATTTCTAAAAACCTAAATGAGATATTTATTGAATACATTTTATTGGATTTCTTTTTTTCATTTTTTCATTAGTTTGATGGGAATTCATGAAAAATTATGCAAACTATACATCTATAGTCTCATATTTCAAAATGGATAATGTCATTATATATGGAAGGTGGTAGAATACTAGAATTAGATTTAAAAATGATTTCAATTTGTGACATTCATTTTCAACCATTTTTTGAGGGTTTTGGGGATTTGAGAAAGGATTTTATCCCCTAGTCATATGGGAATTCATGCCCTAACCACTTCAAACCCAAAAACGCTTAACTTTTACACCAAAGGGCCATAAATGTTTTCAATAAAATTAATTAAAAAATATTAAGATTTTTCTCCCAAGGGCCTCAAATTTAGTTGGGGAAGTTGATTCCAATAATGAAGTGGGTTTTAGTGAGATGATGAAGGTGATGGTGTAAAAGGTGTTCTATAGCCATCCATCAAGGTACAAATCCTAGGAGGTACCAAAATGGGGATGAGGTTGGGATCATGCCCAAAGTGAATTTGGTGGAATGGATACCACTTCATCCTTGAAAATAATCCGAAGAAACATTTTATACACCCAATTAATTTAAAATTAATGTTTCAATAAATAATAAAAATGTATCCACCATTTCTACCCAAAATTTGCATGAATACATGAATTTTAAACATACATAATTTGTGATTGGTAACTCAGAATTGAGTGTCATTTTCTTAATAAGTGATTATTTTTTAGAGCTATGCACATTAGTGACCTTTATAGGCCTTTTATATCTACCTATTTTTCACATATTGTACCACTTGGATATACTACTAGTAGATCCCAATGTCCCTCTAATTTTTTGAACTTGTGCACTGATTGCTAAAGATGATTTTTTGATCATGTCTAATGTCTACATAAGTGTGCTTGTAATTGTAATTTTTAGAGGGGTCAATGATAATATTTATAATGGTGTATTGTGTGGTCTTGTGTTTTCATTAGTATCTCTTTTCCACATTCTCACTTTATACATTATACTGATTCTTGCACTTACTGCTCATTTGTATGCATTGTGGGCTATGCCCGATGTCTTATTAATGAGTATGCATTTTTATTATAACTAGATGTTAGTTTAGTTATTTTATACAATTTTCACTTATTTTTTGTCTTATATTAATCAAGTTGACATCACTTATGAGATACCTATGGAGGAAAGTTATTTTTATATCAATGGTTCTTCTTAAAAAGAGAAACAATGCTTTTTGGTGTGGTTACATGAATTTTAATTCATGAAAAAGGGAAAGAATCATATTTCATTATTACTTGGATATATTCCTACTCCCATGGATTCTAAAAATTACATTCATTTGGATAATACTATTAATAAGGTTTGTGGTACATTTGTACTTCATGTTTTATGAGATCTATATCACCATGTGTATCTCACAATGTGCCCCAACACTATTTAGAGCATCCTTCAGTATATTTTTGGATATCCTACCTAGATTTATATCACTCGTACTTCTCCTCTTCTTATAATATCTTCTAATAATATTTTACTCTCTCCTCTAACTCTTATTTAATATGATGACACATCCATGGTGGATAGTTTTCTTCCTTCTATTGAGCCACCACTACAAGATGAGATTCTATCAGACATTAGCTATCTAGTTATATATTCTAATTCAATTATTGTGCATGATGTTTTTTATAGAACCATCACATATTTTTTATCTAGAGCAATTTAATTTTCTGAGTGAGATTACACATTATGATAGCATTTATGACTCTTCACTTCTTGTGGATACATGTGATTCTTATGTAGTCCCTTATTCATCTTCAAGGTTTGTTGATTGATTCTCTCCAATTCACATGGAAAGTACTTGATGACCATTTTGAGCCTGAGCACAACTTTAAGATTCATGACACTTCCTTTATGATAGATTATTATAGCAATGATGGGGACACACATCTATCATCTTCTTGTCACATTATAGATGTTGAGGTGTTTTTTATTATTACACATACACATAGACCACTTTAGACATAATATTGAATAGGTATTATGATCTATGACTCATCAAATATCAGGTAGTGTATTCCATAAGTACAATATATTACAATTTGTTATATCCTCTGCTCCTTTTCCACCATCATTTCTTAGAAAAGTTGTACCTCTTACTATGCATGAGCATAATAGTTCTTTGGTTTGAAATCAATTTATACCTTTTTTTGGATACATTTATCATTCCAAGTTGATACTCTCTTCATTATACGTACTTTTGACAATTTCACTTTAGTGACCTTACATTCATTTATTAGACATGATCTTACTAGACCTATGCCACACTTCTATTTTGGAACCTACTCAAAGATATTTGTGTTATTACATCCATATTACACTATGTAATGGGTAGAATTTTCATACACCATTTATGTTCTTCCTTTAGTAAAGGGAGGAAACATTATTCAATTTGGATGGAGCATCTTTAGTCTTCATGCAAAAGATCTCATCAATAACAGTCATCATTCTACAAGATCTAATATATGCATCTTAAGCATATTTTTTGGGGACTTCTTATTTATCCTCTTCTTGTGTTGGGTTATTCTAAGTTATGGATGCCTTTCAACTATGCCAAAAATTCTTTGATCATGTATAGTTTATCACATTTATCTCTTTTAGAGAGGTGTTTTATCCTACGAGTTTTCTCCTTTTATCTACTTATGGGAGGTGTATTTTACTTGGGTACCTCATCATGCATTTATTTAGACTCAACTCTTCTAACTAAATCAAATATGGTTTATGGCAGTGTTAGTCTTTGATGTTTCCTACTTTTAATTTTATCTAAATAGTTTTTAGTCGCTTTTATTAGGGTTGTTGAGGTCATTAGGGTAAATACACTTAACATGTTTTCTAATTTTAAGTTAAGATGTTACCTTTATGGTGACCTAATCTCTCATAATATAATATACCTCCTTTATACTTTTTGACTAATGAATAACTTAATGTACATTTATGAAGGCCTCTTTTGCTTTGCATTTCTCTCAACTCATACTAGGTTTTTGTGCAATCTATGACATTCAAATGTCTTTGAGTGATCTAACAAAATTGAAGAAAAAAAATACCACCTTATTTCACAAAGGAGAATAAGAAATATAAATAAGCACCAAAAAGTCCATAATTTAATGTGATGACACATATATACCAAATAATGTTAAAACATTATAATAATAACACTCTCATGGAATTGTGTGTCGACATCATTATCTATTTTATTGTGCATTTTTGAGTGTCACATGTGTGTGTCAAAGAAAAACAATGTATAATTAAAGTATTTAACTTGATATATTATAATTATATGAGGATGAAACATTTATGTTATACACCCATCCACAACTTTTGTCCCTTCAAAAATGATTAGGATACAATTTAATAATTTTAATTTTTTAACAAGTAGTTAATGACATATATGCGTATTGTACTCATTTTAAAATTTTAAAGTTAGATTGAAATTTTTAAATCAAAATTTGAAAAATTAATGATCATAATAAAAAAGTACACTTACTCTATATCAAACCAATCAATATAGAAGAGTGAAAAATAAACTTCCTATTTTGATTATTATAACTAAAATATTTTGTAACAACCATTAAATCCTTGCCAACACTTATATGGGAGTTTTCTAACCCAATTGACTTCTTGATAATTGAACTGGGTTCTTTTTTTCCTTTTATATCGATAATCTACAAAATCACTTGACTCTTCCATATCATCCAAAGGAGTAGTCATATTATGGGCATGCAGCATTTGAAGAGTATCTCATGAGTGATAACTACCACATTATAAGTTATATCACTACATACATGTTCATATAATATGTTTTACCCTTATTAACACACTTTGACACACACATGAGAGAAATACATAATTTTGAGGCCCGCCTTGGATGATTTACTATGTAGGTAATGCCCATTGAAAGAGAGGTCTTTGAGGTACATTTAAACAATGATCAAGTAATCCATTTTTCATCATACTCATTCTA
The DNA here is from genome assembly GCA_037957365.1 of Torreya grandis. Taxonomy (NCBI): domain Eukaryota; kingdom Viridiplantae; phylum Streptophyta; class Pinopsida; order Cupressales; family Taxaceae; genus Torreya; species Torreya grandis. The sequence continues at coordinate 1,233,516 of JARHVA010003606.1, read as the reverse complement.
AGGGTGAATAAAGGAGAAGATATAGGGTATGATTAATCAACATCGAGTGATGAATTATATCCTAGATCTGAATACATAAACATAAAGGTGATAAGAAAAACCTAGAAGAATGAAATTGGTTGCATCCAGATCTAGTCATTATAATGCACATGACACTTGCATCATAGTCAGATATTAACATTGATGATAGTTTTTGGATCTCATGGTAGTTTCTATGGCTATATAAGTACACTTTACAAAATTTGAGACTGGTCTAGAATAATGATCTTACATATTTTACACCTTATTCTAATCTATACCTAGATATGCATAATAGAATCTAAGTACCATTATTTATTATTAATTTTAATATCTTCCAATAGTTTTATTTTAATATTTTTTATAAATCTCAACTGTATAAATTCAAACTATTATTAATTTAAGTTTTACATTAATTGGCATACTATAAATTAGATTATCACCCTTATGTTAGAAATATTTATATATTGTTAAGCCTATACCACACTTTATAAATTTATAGTTAAACATTTAGTGAACCTATAATTTAGTCTTCAAAACCTAGATTAACCTAGGGATTCTAGATTTACTATGTTCTTAATTTTTTTATTCTTGATTTCAAATTATTCAAAATTTAAAACTCAAAATTTATTTTCATAAAATCAATTTTGATATGTATAAAAAGGAACATTTTCTTCCTAATCCTATGTAGTATGATATATATAACTCCTCTAATTATGTCCATGTTATCACTACTTCAAGGGGTAAGGTGTCACATTCTATAGTTTCAATTGAAGGCAATCAATATGTCCTTCATCATACCCATCCACCTCCCACTAACATTATGAGTAACTATTATAAAACATAAGTGTCAAAATAATAGATATTGGTACCAAAGGAAATCTATAATAAAAATAATTACAATTTCTAAATTTAGAGAAACATCAAATTCAAAAGGTAATGTTATAAAAATATCGAGAATAAAATTTACAAATTGAATTCAAAATAAGAACATAATTATTCAAAAAAGAGAGTTTGTAACAAAATAAAATTTCACAGTAGGACATGGCTACAAAATCAAATCATAAAAATATCATTTTTTAAAGACCCAAACATCATATCTATTTCATGCCTAGACAAACAAAATTTTAATGAAGAAATTACATATTTTCATAGTGTTAACATGATGATACATGACTCTTCCCTGGTCCATAATGAGATGGAACATTTTGGTAATGATGAACATAATCAATAAGAATAAACATACACAAAGTAAACTTCATTCTCTGGTGGAATGGGTTTTTTAGATACAAATGCTTAAAACCTTATATCAAAAGTTTAAACACAATTGAAGAACATAAATCTCTCATATAATAATGATTACATTAATGATTATGATCGTAATTATACTTAATATTGTTATGATCCTAATAATGTTAAATATGCAGCATATGAATATTACATACATGATACATATCATTCACACAGATATCACATGGATGACTAAAATGGTTTTTAATATCAATTTTTCTTGTGCATATTATTTCATTTTATTTCCAAATATTCCAAACATTTGAAAAAATCAAATATTTTAAAAAAAAAAACATTCAAATATACCAAAAATACTCAGCATTCCCAAATTTTATGAGATCCTTAAAATATATGTCTTTTTATTTTTTATTACATATAGTTTAGTTTTATTCCTATTTATACGCATGTTTCACACATATTTGAGTGTGATATAGGCATACAATAACACATGATCTATGAATTTTCAGATGTTGGACTTTTCCTCTACTGACATTATATAGTACGTTGGGGTCATCTTCTTCCTTGATCAAAATTACTATAGGTTACATATTATTTAAGATAATTTATACATTATCATGTTTTATATTATATGGTAATTCTTACACAGGTCTATATTCATGCCCATATATTTCACAATGTAGCTGATATGTTATGATACATAATGTTTCTTGCTATTAAATATATGCATGGAATTGTATAATATAATTATATTGGTTGTTTATGCTTCATTTATTTTTCAATTCCTTCAGTATATTGTATGCTTACTATTATATTTGTTCTGGAGCACTTGACTATATTTGTTGTCTATTATCCACTATGACATTTCAATGTGTCATTATATGTTGATTGGAAATTTTAATAGGTCATTTTTTTATTATGCAAAATTTAATCATTCTCCATTTATGATGTCTTTTCAGACCATTCTATTTAAAAATACATTAAGTGCTTGTGTGTGAACTTTATTTAGTTATAATATTGTATTATAACCCTATAGACTTTTCCATGATGTATATGATTTATATTAGGATATAAGGTGATGACATACGATGAGTCTAATTTATATATCTATTTAGACATGTTATTATTATATGCTATATGATTAATACACATCTTATAAATATAACTTATCCTTTTGAGGTCAGCTAACTAACATTTTCTATTGACCTTATCTCAAAAAGTGGGGAATTTTAGTGGGATAATATCATGGAAGGCACATCCTCCACATGTTCACATTTTTCCATCTTATAATGGTGACATGTCATGAAGGCAAGACCTCCCCACTTACACACTTTCACATATTTCTATTTATAGTGGGTGCCATGTCATCATAACATGATATCCACACTTATGCACTTACTCAATACTTATATATTTTTATGGGGGCATGTCATAAAAATATGATCTTAACACTTGTACATGATCTAATTTAGTTCCATGATTTAGATATACATAGGCCAAAATATTATACATTGAAATTATGATAAATAGAGTTTTTATTATATATGACACATATACTCAAGATTATAAATATCATAGGTTTATAGGCCATGTTATTACATCAAAAATTACAAAATTTACCAATCATTCTACTCACTAGGATGTACCAATTACACTAAGATATATTGGCATCAATCCTTTTATACTACAATTATTTGTTTAGTTTATAGATTGAAGTGATTAAATCATAAAACCTCATAATATTAATAAGATGAGTTAATTAAATCACTCAACCTTACTAAATTTTATATTCACACTTGAGTTGTACAATTGAGAGATAATAATCTCAATGGCCCCATCAAAATTCATCCTTATAATGGATTGGGGGAATAATGCCTTCTAATATCGCTCTTTAAATATCAAAGGTTATGGGTTGAAAGTTTAATAGGTTTAATGCTTCATAATGAAACATATTTAACAAGTGAAAGCATCAGTAGGTTATAAGGTTGTACCAACATATAGGTGTACTCCTTCCTTGCTTTCTTAATTTTCAATCATTTTAATTATTCAAAATTTTAGATTCCATGCATTGATTTATAGTTTATCATGATCTTAATTACATATAATACACTATATAAGCACTAAATATGGGCTGAATTAAAGGTAAGGTGTTTTATACACACCCATATACACATTTATTTCCATTAAACCTATCAATTTCATCTTTATACATTATTATATTAAAGTGGGTGAAATGTAGATAGTAAAATTAAATATTTAAAGCAACTCAATATTGTCCATGTAAAAAATATCAATTACCATTATGCCCCTAAAATATATACCTACCTGCTATTAAAAGGCTCACATTTTTCATCTCATTGTGCTTAAATGTTTGTCCCATAATCTGATCCATATGATTATAATGAACTATGTTCATTGTACTTCACATAAATCTTAAAACATGATAAAAATCATTCATTTTAATTTTTAAATCTATAATTATATTCTATCCCTCTTTACATTGTTGGACACAAAGGGAAACTATAGTAGATGTTATTGTCTAAATCATTGTCTAGTGTCCATTATTCAAATTTCATCCATATTAAAAAATAATAAAAAAACCCACGGTTCAACCTACTTTCCATAATAAACCCTATTGTGACATATTATCAAAAGGTGTGGTGTAAATACATGTATAAGAATTCTCATTCCTCATAGATAAATACTAGACAAACACCTACTAAAGGTAAATGCATTAACTAAACAAGCACTCTACACTTCCATATTTGTCCATATGTTCATACAAACCATAGAAGCATTCATATTATAGGTCTAAAACATTCAAAGTGTATCTTATTAGAGATATTTTTCAAATTATAAGCTATATTATTACATGCATCTCTATATAGTATATTGAAACCTTGTCCACATACTTTCCCACACATAGGGTAAAAATCTATAATTATGAGGACCTCTTTAGATTATTATCTAAGTAATCATCAATTGATGACATAGGGATTTTGAAGAATATTAACACCACAAACCAACTAACCCATTTTCACCGTATTCATTCCAAGGTTGAATATTGGTGAAGATTTAGGGTTTGATCAATCAACAACGAGGGATAACTTATATCCCATATCCAAATACATAAGGATAAATATGATACAAGTGGAATTATGTTTAATCTTTCCACATCCATATCTAATCATTTTTTTACTAGACTCTTATGTTATAGTTAGACACTAGAATCAATGGTAGTGTCCAAATCCAGTGGTAGTGTCCCCAGCCACATAAGTATAACTTTAATAATCTAGAAAATGCTCCAAATTATTGATCCTAAATATTTTACACATGATGCATGTCCATATCTTCCTATGCACAACAAACTAGCTAACTACAATCAATTCTTATTCAATGTAATATCTTTCAATAGTTTTAATTTACTATTTTTATTAGTCTAAGTTATATAAATTTAGAATATTATTTATTTGAGTTTACTATCAAATATACTAATATATATTAGTTTATCATGTGTTAGAAATATTTATATATTCCTAACCCTACCTAAAACTTTCTTAATGGATAAATGTGCTCTAAAACTGATCGTCTAAACATTTTCATCATATTTTTCTATACATTTGTTTTAATACATTGATATATACTTCTATTTAAAGTTGTGGGATTGAATAACCCTTGACTAAAACCATTCATGTCAAAATAATTAATAAAAAGCATTTTGTGTTAAAATATTTTATATATCTATTTATATCAAAAAAATATTGTATATAGTTGATACAGTTTTTAAATTTTCAATGTAACTATCTAAAATTATTATATGAAAAGGCCCATAATATGTTTGATGTATGAAAATAGTTATTAACAAATAATTACATAAATAGAGATAATTTTAATATATATCTCGATGTCAAACTTTAAACTCTAAGGAGTACATGTTTCATATAGAAGTGTCATATGACATAGGAAACATAACAATATGATGGGCTCAACTCAAATTATATTACTCTAGTGAGTATAAATATCATATAAAATATGTCCTCATGTAAAGATAAATATATGTGATGCATCCTTAATTAATATTATGAAATTGATGGAGAAATATTTTGCCCATTGTATATATAGTACGAAAGATGGACCATTCTCCATATGATGGTCTAAAGGTGTGTGCATCATTAGATTATGACAATGAAATCCCTAGATAATACTATACATAAATATGCACTAAATAATGCTCATGAAGAGATAAATGTAGGCAAATTTCCCCATAGTAATATACCTGATAAATGAATATCCTAGATAACATGAATATAATGAGTGTGAGGACCTCCTAATTTTCATAAGATAATTCAACTGAATAACTCACAAGGAAAATGCAAGTATAATTCCCTTGTTTGAAATGTATAATTCATGTAGAAAAATGTTTAATATATAAACATGTAGACAAAAAGAATGGAAATCATGATTTTCCAAGATTTAGAGCTTCCAAAGTTTCAAATGTGTCCTCTAGTGTAATAGTGGAATATACATGAATAATATGGCTTCAAAAATATATAAAATATTAATTATGATAAAGCATATGTCATTTGATTCCCTATATGTGTATAGATGTATTCTCATGTAAGAATCAATGTAATACCTTGTGAAAACTATCATATGATCCCCAAAGTGGAAAGAAATAGATGATAGGCTCAAATATGCAAGGGATAGATGATGTGTCCCAATCAATTATACATATTCACAATATATTTAGATGAATCTCAATGAGATATGGGGGTAAATTTTCCCTAATATCTATTAAAAATATGTTTCAAATATAGGTAATTCACCTTCAAGAATTCTATGTATATAAATAAGTCACATCCAAATCTTATTCATAATTATGTGTTACCTAGGTGAAGGTTGATGTCATTTGGTGTGTGTGTGTGTTCGGTGGGTGGTTGGGGTGGGGGGCGTGGGGGGGGGGGGGGGGGGGGGGGGTGGGGGGGGCGGATGGAGGGAGAGAGTGGTGGGGCAGTGTTGGGGGGGTGTGGGGATGGAAGGGGTGGTGGGAGGTGTCTATCAAAATTAAGAGATGTAAGTATCCATATAATAACAACATGTATAACCCATAGACATACTTCAAACGTAAGTGATAAAAATATATATATGTGATCAATATAAAGAGTGTGTGTGTGTGTGTGTGTGTGTGTGTGTGTGTGTGTGTGTGTGTGTATATATTATAGGTTATAAATATGTCAAAATGTATTATATTTTGGTGCTAATATTCTCTTGTCATATCTTATATGTACAGACACCATATGTGACCTTCATATCATACATCTCATCCACTAAATGTGTACCATGAGACACATGTATGGAAAACATTAATATATAATCCTCTGTCATACATAGATAAAGATGATGTGTCATATACACAAAGTAAACACAAATAAATATTTTATTATAGTATTTTATAAATATTTTTTAGTTTATGGGATTTAAAGTTATAACACACAAGAAAATATATAGTTTTACTCGATGATGTATTACTAAATCACCATAAGTAGGAGAGCATGACTCATGTATGAGGTAGCTCAAATCATAAAGTCACATTTGTTAATAATATGATGCAACCCACCAAGTGTCAACCATATCAGATAATAGAATAGGAGAACCTTAGTCATCAAAAGAAATATTTATCATGGAGATAAGTGTAAACATTTTGATTGCAGTTCCAAAGAAGTGAAATTCTTAGCCCAAACATATCCAATGTAATACAATGTTGAATATGTAAAAATAAATCCATGTAGATTATTATAAGGTATTAAGAGTCATAATGTCTATATCATGAAAAAAATTAAGGGACATTATTGAGAAAAGATCATGTAATGTAAACAAAATAGGAAAAGGTGCCATAAAATTGGAAGTTTTGATAGATGCACATTATGTTACTTTTATAAATAAAACATATATTGAGGCTTATGAGGATATCCCATGTATTTATCAACATGCATTACATCACATTTATAACAATAAAATGTCTTGATTCCATACATATTTGTCATTTTGCTTAATTTTTTTTAATTGTGAAACATGTATATGAGGTTGATTTTAATTTAATCTTATATTTTTCTAGTGAAGATCATTAGTCTATTATAATATTAATTTGATCTATAAGCTCTTAAATATTTTCATTTATATTAAATTATCAATTTTTTTAATGACCTCAAATATTATGATAAGCAAAAAATATATTTGCATTATAAAACCTTAATTTAAATGTTGTGTTGTATTTACACATATGAGGTAACTCAATCAAATTATTTTTGACTAATCCTTTTAGTATGTCAAAATAGTCATTGAAGGTATTTTTCGGTTAAATTAAGATGGCTTAGTGTAAACATTTATTCTTTATTAGGAATAATAGTAGGCATGTTCATAGTAGATAAATTGGAATATAAATATTATAATACCTAAGAGGTAAAGTATGGTCATTTTACCTAATTAATTAGTCATGTCAAAAATAAAATTGAATTATTTCTAATTGTTGCAAGTAGATTCTATTTTATAGGTTCTACAATATTGATGATAAATATGTGTTTCTTTTCATGAAATAATGGTTTGTAAATAAAGAGTGAATATGGTGATGAGATATAAATATGTAATCACACATATCCTTCTTTTGGACATCTTTAATATATCTAATTCTGTCATACATTTTTATAAGTTCATTTTTAGTAACATATCTATCTAGGAAGGCCTCTTGTAAGTAGATAAATTAATTTAGGGACCTATTATTTATAAAATTGTTCCAATATAAGGGTTCAACAGTAAATGTACTATTAAAAATAGAAGGAATACCAAAACATAATTTTCAAAATATATACATTAAAATATGGTGTGAATGTGTGCCAGAGGGGATTCTACATGAGAATCAAATAATTTTAAGTTTTTAATAAATAAATCAAAAGGAAAATACATTTCAATAAAAAACTTAGGAATATTATTGGAAGGAACCACATTATCCCAAACCATAACATGGGAACCCTTTTTATGAAACAAAATATTATGTGTTTTTATTTATAAACTTCCTATACTATGTATTATAATGACTATCTCATTTGTAAGAATGAAAAATATTATAAATAACTTGTTTCGAAGGTTGAGTCATAGAAACATTAGTGGACATGGTTTTTGAAGTTAAACATAAATTATAAAGTGTAGATGATGTAGTAACACAAGTGAAAACCTAAGGCATGTTTATATTTGAAGCATTTTAGTCTTTATTTCCTTAGATATTTTTAATATTTGATCATCGAGATTAGTGTTTGCAATAATGATCTAGTTCTTTGAAACATACATTTATTTATTTTCTCATCATTCTAAGCATTAATGATTTGAAATTTAACATTTTTCACATATAAATTACTTTCCTAAATTTGACAATATTAGTCATGATTGATGTCAACCAAATCCACACATAAAGGGAATAAAATCCTAACAAATTTTTGAAGGAATAAACCCCTTGAATTAGAATCCAATATGAATCTATAATATAAAATTATAAATATAAATATGGAAAAATCCATAGATTAAATGTAATAATGTCAGGTTGACCAATATGATGCACATTATATTTTAAAATTATGTAATACCATAACCAATTAGATGAAACTAGGAAGATACACCATTCGATAATGTGAAACATTATTTTCACATATAGCCTAATGTCTAAAAATATGAAAAAATTAATAATTTGATAATTTGAGACAATAAATTTAGAAAATGTATGAAATATAAATTAATGAAAATTCATGCTTGATGGTTTATGGAATTTTGATAATGGACTTTGATTGTGCAGATACATATCTTCATATATGTAAAATCTATGGCTCTAATTGTGTAGAGATGAGGTTTGGATTTGTGTTGATCGTGCCCTTGGTGTAATAATAAGTTAACTAGTTTCACCTCCATAAATATCTTGCTATGTTGATCATGTCCTATAGTATTTAATAACTTCTTAATTCCTTTGTGTGTGTTTGCCATTAATTGCAATATCTTCTTGTACCTTTTCTTAACCAGATTAGTTGACAAAACTTCCTAATTTTCTCTTTCAATTAAATTGACCTAGCTTGCCACAAGATGTTAAAGAAAAATAAAATTACATCTAAGTAATTGGGTCAAGAAATAACTAAGGTAGAGTTGTAACTATATATCCATCATGCCAAAACTACACCTATCATAGTTTATTTGCAATGTAAATCATGATTTGAGAGAATAATATTTCCCTCTTCTCTCTAAATATGTGATACAAATACATACACATTGAATTAGGTCAATTTTATAAAAAATCAAAATTCTTTTAACAAATATATATCAATAAAGAGTATGCATAAACTTTTAAATGAATGAATTGTAAATATATTCTAACTTCTAAACCCTAATAATACATATTCAAATATTCGATTGATGAAATATAAAAAGATTCATAAAATTCTTTAAAATGATTTGTATATATAAAATCCCCATGGTTTGAATTAAAATTATATTAATTCATGAAACCTAAAAAATACAACAATTAATAATTAGATTCAAACACCAACAAAATAAGACTACAAATAAAAAGGCCTATAAAATTTCATATGACAAAATCCATAAACTACCATTCTCATATAAGAAGAAACAAAACTAAACAAAAAGAAGAGAAAAATAAATTCATGCACACAACAAAAATATGGAAAAATAACAAATAAAAAAATAAAACCACAAAAACATATACAAAAGAAGACAAAATAAAAATAAACCAAAATAAATTTATAATTTCAAATGATTAACTATATGTATAAAAGGAATTCTAATGACAAAATTTGTAGCAGAATTTAGAGTACACATATTTGATAAATATGGTCTCAAAAATTTTCCCTTTAGGGAAGAAATTAGTTTCAATGTCTTTTAAATTTTTAAAGTACCAATGTTGATATCAATATATATATTTTTTTATTGATTGACATTGATCTATCTTCCTCAACTTTTAGGGTGGGAAAATTGTTCAATTCGTCAATTTCTATAAAATAATTTTCACTATATGGGGAATCTTCCTCACCAAAGCAGGCATGGCCATTTAGATGAAAAGGGAATTTACACATGATAACATGAAAACAAATCTACACAAGCTTATAAATAAATTATATATAAAAAGAAAAGTTTTCAATGGATCTCTTTTTCTAAAGTAAATCATAGGAGGATATATGGTTTGGAGATCAATTATATATAAAAATAAAAGTTTTCAACGGATCTCTTTTTCTGAAGTAAATCATAGGAGAATATATAGTTTGGAGTTTGCACGTGGGTCCCTTTTTCAATGGTGAAGTCAATCACAAGAGGATATATAGTTTGAAGTTTATATTTCTTTTTTTCACTACTATAAGCCATGTATATATTACAATTTTTAAATCCTAGAGCATGTGTAACATTTTGTAACTCCTCATGCATGTTCAAAGAATCTGCATTATTAGCATAATAAATTCCTTAACACAATTCAACCCAACATATTACTTTTTACTCTCTTTTTATAAGTATTTTGAACATACATCCTTTTCTTTTCAGACATCAATCCAATATATATTATTGTAACTTAATTTAATGACATATCAATCATATTTCCTTGGTATCTATTTTGCCTTTAGTTTTCATTTAGTTTTTTTAATTTTTAGAACAAAATTTGACTATGATAAACAGTATTATAATGTACGGGTTTGTATAAAGATATGTAATACAAAACACATTAATATATATATATATATATATATATATATATATTTTTTAATTTCATAGTTAAATATTTTTTTTTCTTTTCTTTTTAATATCATCAAATTTATTAGTGTATTTCTTTCCTTTTTTTCATTATTATAATATTACTAAAATTCAAAAACAATATTATTTTTTAAAAATATTAAATTTATAATCGATAATTAATCTTTAATTTATTTTAAATAAACAGTAATAATTTCTTCTAAATTTATTATGTTTGAAAATTAAAAATATCTATCATCAAATAATATTTTATAAGTAGTATATATATATATATATGAAAATATGACACCCATTCATAAATTTAATTTATTTTAAAATAAATAATATGCCACATTATCTAGTATGACATGGCACAAATTATTAATCATTTTGGTTATAATGTCAATTTAAATTTTATTATGTTAATATTATTTTTAAATTATGTAAAGAATTTGAATTTATTGTAATTTTTATAATGTTTTCATTACAAATATTTAATATAAATTCAATGTCTAGAAACATTCTTTTATTTTTTATTTAAAAATAAAATATTTGAATATATAAATAATATTTTTTTGAGATATTTATTTATTGAAAAAAATTTATAAAAATTGTGTAAAAATATCTAATCAATATTTTGGATCATATTACATGAATCATCATTTTTTATTTGATAGGGTTAAATATAAGATTGAAAGGCCTCACAACCTTATACAAAGGGGAGATTGAAAGATAAAAAAAATAAAGCTCAATAAAGATGTCTCTCCTAGTGATAATTTAATGGGCATACAAGATCCCCCTAGATAGGGACTTTCACCAAGGACTAAGAAGGAATAGGGAAAATTACCCAGAAAGATTCCATGAAGTTTCCACCAAAATTATCTCAAACTAAATCTCTCCCAAGAGAGCTAGGTGGGTCTAAATAGCGTGCAACAAAACCCATATATGACCTACTGTCCTCAACTATTGAAATAATCTATCCTTTTTTTTTTGTGCTCCCCCCCACACCCCCCCCCCCCCCCGCCCCTCATGTGGAGGACCATGTGGGACTTCTGTCTTCTTCAAGTTTTTTGCTTTTGTACTTTAGTCTACCCCCCTCATCATCTATAAAATCTTAGGCTAGAGGTGTTAAAATTTATATAGATTCTAAGAACTGGGATTTATCTACTATTGAAGCCACAACCTAGGGTTCTACTCTTGATATTCTAGAGGAGGTAGTAAAATCCTGAGCAATAGGCATTCCCTTAGCTATAGATGGCCCCTTAATTTTTAAAATTGGAGGATCTACCTTAAGCTCCACCTTTACATCTTGGGGATTGGCATGAACTTCGTTAAGAGGTTTAGTCTCAGCTGAAGATGAATATGAATAATCAATCTCAAATTTGGGGGCATTCACAGTGATATGGATGGGTTATAATTATGACCACCATGAAGATTCCTTCTTTTCTCTATGAATTCTGTAATCTTTAGTTAAGTACCTTGTATTAAAACAATGTCAATAATAGAGAAAAAAACCTTTGTAATCAAGAGGTTGGGACCAAGAACAATCACCCACTTCTAGAATAATTTTTTGAAGTAGATCCTTTGAGGTAATTTTGACCAAAATTTTGGCAAAGGTGGTATGGAAAAACATTGTAGTATCTGGGTGGGTTTGTAATAATTTATCCATGGAGTTGCCTATGGATTTGAAGCTAGGTTTAGACCAGAATTGAAAAAGGATGTAAGGAAGGTAAATTGAAATAGGTCTTTTATTAAGGGGTTTAGTAAGGGGGTTGAAAAGGGGGGCCAAGGTTCCATAATCAAAGGATGGAAATTCAAGCTCCAAAACTGATTTTGAATCAAATCAATATCCTTATAGTAGTCAAAAAAAATTGAAAAAAACTATTGGGACTGGGATAAATCTTGAGATTACCTTGAAGAAGGGGTTTCTATTTTTTTGAGATTCAGGCATGGATATCATAGTGTTTAACCTATAGATTTGTGAACCTGTAAATGAAGCCATGGGTTGCAAAGAAAGATTCAGCAAAAAGTACTTTCTTGGTCAGTTCCTCATCAAAATCCACCATTGTAGTAGAGGAATCAAGCTTAATTTCCTTATGTACATATCTAAGAAATGGTTTGGAGGCTACTTCAACAAAGGATTTGGGTTTTCAGACAGTTGTGTCTTCTAGCCCCTTGAAACCAAATCCCATGTCCACCAGGGGGACAAGATCAGGAATTGGCATCTCTTGTTGTACAAGAGGATTCTTATATAGAAAACCCTTCTTCCCCACAATATCATTGGACATAGGTGATAGAGCACTAGAAAGAGAATAGCTAGATTTTTCCTCCAAATACCTGTAATAAACACTAGGAGAGCCCAGAGTGGCTAGGGCATCATTAAAAGGGGGAGATCAACTATGATCATGCTACATGGTAGAGATCAAATGAGGCTTTGACCCTCCAAGAACTTGGAGTCCAGGGGTTAATGGTAATGGCAACACCTCCTGCAAAGAAGTGACTAATTGCAAAGAAGTGATATCACCTCCTACTTGAATCATTATAAAGATAAGAAAATAAAATGAATAAGATTGTAAATTTAATTTTTTATTTAAAGATGTTTGCCAAAAAATATGATAGTTATTTTTCATTGGAAACCATATTTAACTAGAAAAATAAGTCTGTAATTTTATTTATTTTATTCTCTTATCATAATGATAGTTTATGGAGTGTGATTTTAAATTTTTTTTACACAATTTTTATGTAGAATTTTTTTTTAATATATGATGAACAAGTTTAAATATAAAATAAGTTTACAATCTTATTCATTTTGTTCTACTATTTTGATAATGATCTACAAAACATGATCTCAAATATTAATTAAAAATTTGTTTACAAAAGTTTAATCCAAAAATAAATTTTAATACATTATAAAATTTATAAATACTATCTCCTTAAATTTTTTTTTATTTTCAAAATTCATTTGTTTCACACAATATTTCAAATATCTCACAATGTGAGAAAAATATTGCTTAATAAAATGGTTTACTCCAAAGATTTGTAAACTATATTTTTAAATATAATATAATTTTTTTTTAAAGGTTTCATGGAGTTGTTGCATTATATCGTAATCAATTTTATGCACTTTTAACCTAAGGCCTTTTATAATTTTGGAATGAATATTTTCATTTTTTATTACTCGCCTCGAAACATTTTTCTTTCTACCTTTCCTTTATATTATGTGATTCCCTTCATGACATCATAATATAGTTTCTATTTTCTATGGGCATGTCTTCTCCATATTAGACTCTATATTGGTATATTTCTCGGTTCAATTTAATTGTTCACAATCATGTATATTCGATTTGAATAACGAGCACACGGTTCACTAAATAAATTTTAATATATGAGCCCTAATTGTTTTGAGTATGATTCAAACATTTTTTGTATTGGGGGCATAATTCACTCGATATATTTGAGATTAACATTTAGCATATGTGTATATATAATACTATTCTAGGTTTGCATTATGTAATTCTAGAGCTTAGAGAATGAAGAATTGTCTATATGAGTATATATTGACAAACAATTTATCCTATCCATTTTAAATATTATTTAAAATATACATATATGAACTATAAATATAATTAAAAACAAATGACCAAATTTTAAGGTTTAAAATGATAAGTATAAAATCTTATTAAAAATAATATCTCCACACAACATAGATATACAAAATGATAAATCCCTAGAATGCATAAGATGAGGAATTCATCAATTATTAAATGTAGGAGGCGTATGATGGTTGAAAAAAAATTTAGTACCAATGGAAACTATGTATCGTAGACATATTGAATTTCTATAGCCAGTGTTTTATTGTGTGTGTGTGTGTGTGTGTGTGTGTGTGTGTGTGTGTGTGTGTGTGTGTGTGTGTGTGTGTGTGTGTGTGCGTGCGTGCGTGCGTGTGTGTGTGTGTGTGTGTGTGTTTGTGTGTGTGTGTGTGTGTGTGTGTGTGTGTGTGTGTGTGTGTGTGTGTGTGTGTGTGTGTGTGTGTGTGTGTGTGTGTGTGTGTGTGTTTGTGTGTGTGTGTGTGTGTGTGTGTGTGTGTGTGTGTGTGTGTGTGTGTGTGTGTGTGTGTGTGTGTGTGTGTGTGTGTGTGTGTGTGTGTGTGTGTGTGTGTGTGTGTGTGTGTGTGTGTGTGTGTGTGTGTGTGTGTGTGTGTGTGTGTGTGTGTGTGTGTGTGTGTGTGTGTGTGTGTGTGTGTGAGTGTGTGTGTGTGTCTGTACACAAATATAGAGGACATAGGAATTTTAGTTTTTTTAAACGTTATTCTAAATTTGATTGGTATAACACTCATGACCAATCTACAAACCAAATTCATTGTCATGTTGAGATGAACTTGTAAATGTGAAAATGGTCCTACACATTCCTTAAGAGAAAATTGTCACTCTTAAGGGGGAAAAAATTGTGAACTTTGTTCAGCTGTTGCACACAAAATGTGATGGGTACAGATAAAATTTAATATCCTTCAGTTACATGTAGTTTTCTCCTAACCATTCCATTGAGGATTCTCTTCCACTTGTGATCAGGAGAAAATGGTGGCACATTTTATGTCATATCCACAACATGATTTATGGATAATAATTTGGTTAGTATAAGACATAAATTTTCAAATATAAGACCAATAAATAAATAAAATTTGTTGTCACATCTGGATGGACATATAAATGTATGAATGGTATTTATACAATTTAGTTTTTCCCTTGCGCACCAAACATGAAAATTCTTAGATGTGTCCCTTTAGATAAACATGTTTTAAACCATAAAAATGCTGTGAAATTGCACAATCATTCCACACAAAACATGAAGCATCAAAAAAAATTGTAAGCTCCTACGAATGCATAAGATAGTTCTATAACCATACCATGTAGGATTCTATTTTAGTAATTATGAGGAAGACATGGTGGAACATTTTATTTTAAATACAAAACTTGCTTCAGGGTATACAAGTTGGTTAATATTATATGTATCTTTTGAACTGCTAATGCCCAAAATTACACTAAAGAAATTGAGCCCTTTTTAAGTATAAATGCCTAATTTGTAAATCCATGTTGAATTCATGTCTGAGAATATTAAAATCCTTATTCCAATTGGCATAGCTTAGGCCCTTTTATTTAAATTCAAATTTGGAGAGAATAATTTATGTAGGAACACTTTAAATACGCCATGGACTTAGTTTAATTTTATTCTAAGGTTTGGTCATGTTTATTAACATGAATAAACCTTATTCTAAAATTCATATATAGTCCCCTTTATATGTTGTGGCCCTTGGTCCCTTTTATCTATTACCATTGTTTATGTAATGCTTGGTCCCTTTGTTATAAGCTTAGTTCAAATTTATATTCTAAAACCTCTAGCATATACAACAAAACCTTAGGCTAAGATTTTATATTAAGTTCTAAATTCCTAAAAATTTGACTCAATAGCTTTCATTGTTAATATGGAGATAAACACAACCAACCTAGTGGATCATAATCAAATGGTACACATGATCTTGAATAGAGTTGACCAGACAATGCATACAAAAGTTAATAACGCCATAATCTTGATCAATGATTTATGTTAACCCAAGATAAGTTGATAGAACACTACTTGAGCAATGTTGAAATGTTAAATCTTCTAAGAGCTCCACAAGAGTGAGAAGTGTCACCATATCGATAGATAGTCTGAAAATCCAAATGCCCTTCAATAAGTCAACAAAATTGTGAGCAAGCATGGAGATGATGCATGTCATAACTATGGTGAATGAAACAAAGATTGGCCAATAGAATTTTAGCTCCTAGATTTTGATCTGATGGTATGAGGTAAAGGTGGACATTTCAAAGAACTCAGGCCAAAAGAGAAGCTACCACATGGTGAAAGGGTATTAGCTCGGTAGCGACTAACTGTAAAAAATGAAAAAACCCCATAGATTATTCGAGTGTCATGATATTGGGGTTATTAATAGAGATATAACATTTTGTAATAAAAGCTAATGCTAAAATGATGTTGAGATTCCATAGAGGTACCAAGAGGCACACTCATGTTCATCATGCAGACAATGATCTAGGAATGCTAGTCTTAGGTGGAATTTTCAAAGATCTAGACCTAATGGTGTGTTGACATATGTCATAAGGTTAATGGTCACATTTTGAGTTAGTGAACATAGTGACATAGAATTTCCACAAAGGTAGATAGCTCACATTGAATACTCCTTTGTAAGGGTATATGCTGCTTATAGAGTATGTGGCCTATAGGTGAGTCATAGTTAAACAAGATCAATGGTTAGTGTTCCATCCTAGCTTTAAAGGATCAATGAAGCATGTTTGATCTGAGAAAATGAGATAAATTTCACAAGATGAATGTTAACATTTCAACAGAGATCAAATTAAATTTAGAAGTGATAATTGTCAAGTCCACAACTCATGATTAAACTTTGAGCATATTTCAAAGATCCAATAGTGTGAGTGAAGAGATGATAGTTTAGTAGGGCCAGAGATCTACTGAGAGGCTACAAAATATCAACATAGCATTCAATAAATTGATATTATTAGCAAGGTAAATAGAGAACCCAAAGAGCTACCAAGTGGCTGGATCTCGAAGACCCAAATCAAGATCAATGGCCCATGATGAAGTTAAGATCTAGATACTTTTATAAAAGGATCGATGGTGCATATTTTATCCAACTTTAAACATGCACAATAAAGTGACACATGTCTAGATTCGAGCTAGGTAAGTAGCTTAGTCACTTTTAAGCCCCATAAACTCCTAGTTGGATCTGATGTGGTGTGTCATGTGTTAATATGTGGCAATATTTTTGACTAAGAGTTAAAATTGATAGATATTTCATGGAAAAGAAAGAATTTGAAGCATAAAATAAGGTCCATTGGCCATTCTAGAGCATATTTTGGTCGTAGATCATTTTCTACTTTTACCACAGCTAGAGTATATCAATGCCATCATTGGAAGAGCAAGTTGATCTATAGCATGCATAAGAGGAAAGGCAGTTATCTAGGAGGTTCCAACTATGCACACAAGTGGTCATGGAATCTCTATATAGTTACACATGAAGGAAATTTTTTTTTGACATCCACCACAAAACATCACCATCTAGATCATGTAAAAAGGCACCTCCAGTCAATAAATCAAAGGGTTTTTTTGAAAATATTCATCATTCTCTATAGAAGTAGTTAGCTAAATTAGTTTTCTTTCAAATGGAGTAATATTTTAGGCATGGTAAGGAATATCTTCCAGCTGGGAGTATCTTGGTGGAATTTAGATGGCTACTTTGTAATATTACAAATTGTAACTCACAATCCTAGACTTGAACAAGGTGTAAAATGTATAAGTAGAGGGATTATCCTCTATTGTCAAGGTTGATGTTGGTCTTATTTTTCTCTAAGTATAGGCTCTCCCAAATTTTGGGATCATGGCTCTATGTGTATTTTACCTCTTTTACTAATATGGTTACAATTGTACAACCATTAGCAAGCTTCGAGACCTATTTTTATGTTTCCTCTGTCAAACATGGAGAAAATCCACCATGCTTATCCCCATGTTATTATTTTTAGAAAATTGATGTGTGTAGTATCTCTTTTCATGTTAATGAAAATGGTTGTGGTTCTTTACTATTTCTTGTTGGTGAAGTGTAGTGATGTGTTTTTCAAATGTTATTGATCGGACATCTTTTCTATGCTTATTACTAGTTGTCATCTTGGGCTTAGATCTATATTATAAATCCATTTTTACATTATTTTAGGATACATTGTTGTATAAATTATTAGGGCACACTAGGTTTATGGATTTGATAAGAAAATGTATCTAAAATCTTAGATTTAGTGCATGTTCTATATCTTTCAGGGTTTATTTAGTATGTCCCAATAGATTGTTAATAAATTTTAGTTATATATTTGCAAAAGAATATTATCATGAATATTACAAGATGCCCTATTGTTTGAAAACCACCAACACACCACCAATTTTTTTATAATTAACAAACTATCCTACCTTGTCCTACCCTACAAATAATATAAATGTTTTTCATATCATAATTATTATTTGCTTGTAAATGTATAACATATTGCTTATGTAACATGTATTTGGATCTTGTGCTTTAAATACCCATCACTCCATTTTCCATTGATCCCATGTTATTAAAAATTATTTTGAATAAATACTGTAGTCATTCTATGTGACAACCCTTCTCAAGTATAGTATGCAATTTTAGTTGTGTTTTGGTCAAATTTGTGACTCTTGGTGCAAAAATCCCCATGGAGGTTAAATTGCATAATCTCTCCATATGATCAAGCTAGCATGTAGGTCCTCTCACCTTGGTTCAGGTAGAGCTAGAAATAGAAGGGACCTAACCATACTGGAGCTAACCATACCCTCTATCGGTGCCTCTCAATCATTTTATCCATTTAGTCCATTCTTGATGCCAAACCTTTCCCTGGATATAATTATATATCATCAAGTTTTTCATCTTTGTTTGACATTTTCTTCAAGTGTGCAAGGCCAAGTGAAAGAGGTGTACAATTAGGAACCAACACTCATCTGGCACCATTATTGGGGGCATTTCTTATCACCTGTATTGGTAAGGACTCTTGTAGAGACCTATAAGTGAATCATGTTTTTAAATTCTCTGCATATATTTGCATTGATTTGACTATATTTGGTTCATCAATGTCACCACTCATTTGGCACCATTGCT
Source organism: Torreya grandis (assembly GCA_037957365.1). Classification (NCBI taxonomy): domain Eukaryota; kingdom Viridiplantae; phylum Streptophyta; class Pinopsida; order Cupressales; family Taxaceae; genus Torreya; species Torreya grandis. The sequence goes on along the minus strand of JARHVA010003606.1, from coordinate 1,213,751 downwards.
AGGCATATAAACTACATCTGTGGAGCTTGAATTTCCATGGAATCTTGTAGAGAACTGTAAGTATTTAATTTTGTGAAGTTATCTACTATTATTTGCTACATTTAGACTATCTTGGCCATCAACTCTACATAACACCACTAGGGGATGGGCCAGAAATTGAAATTTTTTACAATTTGACTTCTTTTGAGTTTATTATAAAGAGTTGTTAAAATTACTTATTATAAGGTTGTTTCTCACATTTCAGACATAACTTTTAAAATTTTAGCATCTTTGCCTTTTATCTCATCATTAAATTCAACAAGTATGTTTCCAACATGTATCACAATCAATTTATTAATAGTTATGTTCTAGAATTATGATTATAGTGATGAATCCAACTTTATTATCTGGTTTCAAAGAAGACCGGTGCCTATTTTGAATATCTTCATTTCAGATTTGAGTGTTATTCCTTATTTTCAAAGCTATAAGGATTGAGACCATCCTTCAAAGGTGACTCACCAAGACAACCTATATTGCCCTTATGTATACATCAAATAAGAAGGAAATATGTTTAGACGCCTGTTAAAGGGCAAGGTTCAGCTACTAAATAGTAAACTGACCACCTAGATTATTATAATCTTGATTTTTTTTTTGAAATTCCCATTAGTGAGGACTTTCATATCTCTTTTCATCATTATGAAACTTATAGTCCTATCTATTATCCAGCTCCATCTTAACTAGTTGGATTCCCTCATAAGTTCTATCCTATAAAGCCCCATCATTAAATCCCTCACATCCCTTTTATATTTATTCTCAAACCTCGAATTGAACCAATCATGAGGCATAACGACACAAATGAGAATTAAAATCCTGCATTATGTGATCCCAAATTTAGTCCTATAATTTTTTATGACATGAAAGCTTATCCCAATGAAGTCCCAAATGAAGTGAGGAAATGCCTTCCAAATTTTCAAGGGAATAATCAGTAAGTGGTGATCATCACTTGAGGGCATTTCAAAATATCATTAAATAATATGAGTTTGAACGTGAGGATGTGTGCATTAATTTACTTTTCATATTCTAGAAGAAGATGTACATGAGAGGTTCCATTCACTTCCCTATAGATGCATTGAATCATGGGAAGAGATGAAGAATGCTTTTAGAATTTAGTATGGTGATAGATTTGATCCAAGGTTCATTTTGGATAAGTTTGAAAACATCAATAACTCCAATCAGTGCATGCAAAACTTTGACACATAGTTCAACAACACCATGATGTGGTTGCCCAAAGAAGTCAAGCCTAGTGATATAACATGCATGATAAAATATTGTAATGCCTTTTATAACAAGGATGCATATTAATAATGAGATAAGGCTCCCATTAAACTATGGTTGGCATTGAATAAGGCTATCCAAATTGAGAACACCATAAAGTTTGTGATAAATCTCATCAGCAAGCAGGCTGATGTGAAGTTGGTCAATCCTAAAAATTTACAGTCTAATAGGAATGCCAATCTTGAGGAGATGGTTAACACTTTATATTATGTTATCAAAAATATGTCATACAAGTTTGCCAAGGCTAAGAAATGGGTCCCTCATGTATCTACCGATCAAGAGAGGGATCCAAATCTGAATCAATCATAAAGGGGGCCTAATCTTCATAATCAAGACAATGATAAAGGGAAGAGACCTGCACATGATGAAAGAATAGATAAACATTAGATACAGGGGATATAAAATAAGTGCCTAATCTGTTAAATTCCAAAGTTAATGTGGTAGGTTTTGACATTGATGTTTATTATTGTGACAAGTGATTTCTTCCACATCCTCCATATGACATAGCTAAATTTATTGATGAAGATGTCGATGAGCGTAAGTGTTCATCATCGGGTGATGAGATTATGATGTTCAATTGTGAAAATCCCTAATGAAAGATATCAACCTCAACAAAATTGATGAGTGTTGTTATTGTTGATCAGTTTTTGAGTGTGGTGCAAAAGGTATGTGTCCTAACTTAAAAAATTTCTTGTAAGGTTAATATGGCATAGACATATGAATTACCTATTGATGATTTTCAATTTTTAAGATCAATGATGATAAGAAAATATGATAATGGAATTATGTCAGTTGAGGATAGGTAGATGCTAATTAATATAGTGATTTCCCAAGAGAAGCAATACTACTTCAAAAGTAGGTAACCTATTGCTTCTCCTAAAAAAACTACCCCTACAAATTTGAGCGCAGGGGATGTAAGTAAGAAGGCTAAGAAAAGTATGGTCGTTCTTAAAACTTCTAAACCAATAACCATTTCCCAAGTTGTTAGGCCTAGAGTTGATCCCACTAAAAATAAGGTACCTTTGCTATCTAGTATCCCTAAGGGTGTGAATGATGTTAAATAAAACTCACCTTTGAAGGTTACTACTAAGCATGAAAATCCACCCCAACTTACTCCACTTCAGAGCTTAAGTGATTTTATTCCAGATGAAGGTATTGTTACCTTTCCACCAAACACTCCTCTTCCTCAGTATAGTATATGTGATGTGGCCCAAGTGTTGAGCCAACTAAAAATCACTATGCCACTTGTTTAATTATTAAGAATACCATAGCATAGGAAGAGGTCATTTTAATACTTGTATTTGGTGATAAATCACATGCAACTAAAATTGATTTATGCCAAACACCCCTAAAACATGATGAAAAAATTGAAGAAGTTGTTGAGCTCACTTTGTAAGTCTATCTAGGGACTGTATTAGTAGAGATTCAACTGAATGTGGATCCATTTTATACAACCCTATTGATCAATGATCTTATTAACTACAATTATATGTTTGATTCTAGTGCTTCTTGTAACATAATGCCCATTCGTGTCTTAAATGATCTTGGAGTTAACATTACATCAACATTTGGCAAGTGTTATGCTATAAACTCATGAGAAGTTCCAGTTGTTGGATAATTCATGGTGTTGGTAGTATATTTCACAGTGCATCTAGGTAAGTATTTGAATATGGGTGTGGTAGTTGTGGACTGCCCACCTAAGTGGGGGATGTTGGTGTCACAAAAATGGGTGGCTAGCATGGGTGGAAGTGTAAAAATGGATCTTTCCTATGCCACCATTCTCTTGGAGATTAAGATGGTCAAACTTTATAGAGATCTAAAGATGATACATATAAGTGAAGATCCAAAACATGCTCAAAATGAAGTATTATACATGAACATTGGGGTTTGGAACTTCATTTATAATGCTAAAACTAATGAATAAGTTGTTTATCTCAATGTTGAACCTAAAAATGATGGTGTAGTTTGGAAGGTGTGTTTTGTTGGGGCTTTCTCTAATCTTGGAAATAGAACATGAATTATATTATATGCCACCAATGGTAATTGTTTCAAATTTTCTTTTTAGTTGGCCTTTGAGTGTACTAATAATACTACTGAGTATGAGGTACTCTTGCTTGGTTTACAGATTTCCCATGAACATGGAATTAAAATCTTGATTGCCAAGGGTGATTCTGAGCTAGTGGTAATGCAAGTTCACAATGATTATGTCTAAAAAAGCAAAGGGTTGAAATAATATCATAATTTTGTCTTGGATTTTCTTGAATTATTTGATACATTAAATATTTGTTATCATGACTAGTCTTTTAAAAAATAAGCTAAAGAACATGAAAGGTTATGAACTAAATTTAAAATTACAAATATAAGCCCTCGTTATCAATATTGAGTGGAGGTGGTCTTTAGGCCTTCAGTCCCATACAATATTTCATCACTGGTGGGTGTTTGATGATGGTGAACAGATGTAAGAGGTTTTTAAATTGTGAAGCTGAGTTCCATAATCAACTCATAGACTTGGAATCTATTATTCTGATTTGTGATAAAAAATAAATCTTGTTTGGGAAGGACATTATCCAATTGAAGATAAACATGCTACCTAGGGGATTGGTAAGTTTAGAAGCATATTTTGATGGATATAGAATCAAGAATCAAGACTCATTTATTTCAAATGATGTTACTGAGTGTAATTTGGGTTCCCATGAGAATTAAAGGAAGGTTTGGCTGGGTACTTACCTAAGTTTAACTGAGAAGCAAAATTACATGTAACTTTTAAGAAAGTACCATGATTGTTTAGCTTGGTCTTATTATGAGTTGAATGTGTATAGCGAAGACTTGTTCCAACATGTCATCCCATTGTAGATTGATAGAAAGCCTTTTAGGTAGAAACACAGACCTATTAACCATATCTTGGCTACTAAGATATGAGATGAGTGAAAGAAGATATGGGATTGTCGTATCATCCATCCCATCAGGTATTCATCAAAGGTTACAAATTTAGTCTCTATAATAAATAAAAATCGTGACATTCACTTGTGTGTGGATTTATAAAATTTTACTAAAGTTTAGTTTAAATAAAATTATCCCCTACCCAATATGGACAACTTGTTGCAAAGTGTTACAGGATCAGAGATGTTATCCACTTTAGATAGCTTCTCAAGATATAACTAGGTTGTGTTGAGGGAATCTGGGAGACCTAAGATCGCATTTAAAATGATTTGGGGCATGTATGTATATATGAAGATGAATTTTGGGTTAATGAATGTTGATGTAATGTTTCAATGATCTATAGATTTTTCTTTTGTAGGGGTGATTAACAAGTTTATATTTGTGTATTAGGATGATATTACAATGTACTCTAAGACTAGATAAGAACGTTTGGAACATCTAGAGAAAATCTTGATCAAATTTAGGGAGTTTTGTATTTTCCTCAATCCAAAGAAATGTCACTTTGGAGTGAAAAAGGCCGTGATTTTTGGGCATATAGTGTCCAAATATGGTGTCATTATTGACTTTGAGAGGGTAGAATCCATTGAAAAAGTGCCTATCCTATAGTCAAAGAAGAGAATTCAGTCCTTCTTTAGAAAAATTAATTTTTTAAAGAGGTTCGTGTCCAAATTTGTAGAGATTACTTTGCCTATCACTTATATGCTAAAGAAGGACCAAGCCATCATGTGGGAATAGAAGGTTGTGTAGGTGTTCCATGAAATTAAGGGAGATTTAAAGTATGCTCCTATTTTGGCTATCCCTGATTACACTAAGCCATTTAAGATATTCTCTTTTTCATCATACAATGCCATTATTTCTATCATTTTTAAAAAGAATGAAGATGTTCATGAGTAGCCTATAGTTTTATTTAGAAAATATATGCAACGTGTTGAACTCAATTACACCAAAATGGAAAAATAAGCCTTCACTCTCTTAAAGGATGTTAAAGCATTCAGACCTTATATTCTAAGTTCAAATATTGTTTCTTATGTACTACATACCACGGTGAAGGATATTTTAACTCAGAATGAAGTATCTGACAAGAGATGTAGGTGGGTCAACAAGTTCTAGGAGTATGACATGGATATTTAGACTACCAAGTTATTTCAAGGGATGGGTCTAGCGAAGCTCATGGCTCAGAGAAAATTTTAATTTATTGAGGTAAATACTACTATTTTCAATGTTGATGATACCTTGAGTCAATTTAACATGTCTCCATGGTATAAAGACATTGCCTATTACTTGGAAAATCTAAATTATCCCTTTGACGTGGATAATAATCAAATAAAAAATCTTAATCTTGTTTCCCAAAAGTACCTCTTGACTAAAAATGGAATTTGTGTAAGAATCCATATGAGGTTCAGCTAAGATGCATGCTAGAAGAAAAATTTGAGGACCCGATTCAAGACTTCCATAGTGGGGTATGTGGTGGCCATTTTAAACTTAAATTTATATCTCATGAAATTATTAGAGATGGATATTAATGGCCATCATTGTTCAAAGATGTTGCTTAGAAAGTCAAAAAGTGATAGAAGTGTCAGTGCTTTGTTTCGAGGATGAAAGCCTCTGGTTGTCTTTTATTTCATCCTATGATGTTTGAAGGTCCATTTAGATAATGGGGAATGGATTTCATTGGATAAATTATTGATTTTTCAAGCTTTAGACATATATGGATACTAGGTAGAACTGACTACATCACAAAATGGATTAAGGTGGACCCTTTAAATAAGGCTATACACCAATTGGTTATGTATTTTTTGTTAAATAAGTTTATTAATAGATTTAGTGTGCTTTAAAAATTTATGACTGATAATGTTATGAGTTTCAAAGATAGACCTTTAGTGTCATTATTAAATGAGTATTGGATTAAATTGACCTATGATTCCAATTACAACCCTTAGGGAAATAGGCATGTATAATTCGGTAACAAGAAGTTGCTCAAAATCATTAGACAAACATTGGAAGCAAATAAGAAGAAATGGGGTGAACATCTAGAGTTTGCTTTGTGGGATAATGGGATCATTCCTAAGAGAGTTATAAATAAAAACTATTTTGAGCTTCTTTATGGAGATCAAACATTTTTCCTATGAATTTGTAGTTACCAACTAATTAGATCATGAAACAAGTAGTAGATGATGAGAAAATCAACCACTATGAAATCAAGATGAACTAGATTATTCAACTTGATGAAATTTAAAAAAAATCTCATGAAAGACACCTCAAGTTCAAGGAAAAGATGAAATAAATATTTTATAGAAAGGTCACTCAAAGAACCTTCAAACTAGGTGATTTGGTTCAACTTTAGGACAACATGCATGAGGAGAAAGGTAAGAATGGAAAATTTGATGCCTTGTGGGTGGGTCCTTATTCTATTGATATCTGGATTGGTAAACATGCCTTCTTCCTAAGAGAATTGGATGTTTAAATATTGGAGCTACCAGTCAATTGAAGACAACTGAAACACTTCTTAGATTGAGTCTGTAACCTATGTACATAATTATATAGTGTATAGTCTTGTTATTTTCTTTGTTTTTCACCACTTTAATTTCGGCCTTACTTGTAAAATTTCCTTTTATATTTTTGTCATGCATTCATTTTTAGGACCTCCTAATCTATTTTTATCATTCTACCTTGTTGTTTTGAGCTTTCATGGGTCTATGTTGACATAAATTATCTATGTGTTGAATCTATGACCCAATGGATTGGCATCTGGTCTTATGATCTAGGATTCTTTGTACACCCACAAGGGGCGTACATCTCTGGGCAAGAGCTAGTGTTAGTGATGAAAATTGCATTGAATAAATTTATCCATTTTTAAGTATAAATGCCTAAGTTATAAAGCTAGGTTGAATTTATGTCTGAGCATCTTAAAACCCTTTTTCCAATTGGCCTAACTTAGGCCCTCTGATTTAAAATAAAATTTGGTATGAAAAATTTATATTGGAATGATTTAAATATGCCATGGACTTAGTTTAATTTTATACTAAGGTTTCATAGTGTTTATTAACATGACCAAACCTTAGTCTAAAATTCATATTTGGTCCCTTTTATATCTTGTGGCACTTGGTCCCTTTTATCTATTATCATAGTTTAGCTAATACATAGTCCTTTTGTTGTAAACTTAGCTCAAAGTCCTGTCCTAAAGCCTCTATCATATAAAAAAGAAAGTTAGGATGAGAATTTATATTAATTTCTTTATTCCTTGAACTATGACTTAATCATTTTCATTGTCAACTTGGATCTAATCACAATTGATTTGGTAGATCACAATCAAATGGTGTGCATGAGGTTGGATAGAGCTGATCAAATGGTGCATACAAAAGTCAATAATTCTAGAAATTTCATTAACAATTCACGTTCACCTAGGTGGAGATGATTGAATGGTACATGAGCAACATTAAAATTTCAAAGCTTCAAAGAGCTCCATAAGATTGACAAGTGTCACCATCTTGGCAAGAAGTTTGAAGATCCAACGATACATGATAGAGTCAACATGTCAATAGACCTATGGAGGGATCCAAGAATGATAAGTGGCACCATCTCGAGTAGTTAAGCAATATATCAATGGTTCATGGGCCCTTCCATAAGTCAATAAGTTAATAAGATTACAAGTAATTATGGAGATGATGGGTGTCATAACCATGGTGAAGGGAACAAAAATTGGCCAATAGTGTTCAACCTCCTAGATTTTGATCCAATGGTGCTAGGGAAAGGTGGACTTTAAAAAAAAATTAGACCAAATGAAAATCTATCACATGGTCAATGGGCATTAGCCTGGTAGTGACTAACTTACAGAATACATAAATCCCACGGATTCTCAAAGTAGCATTATCTTATGGGTCCTAATAGAGATCCAATGGCTTGAAATAAAAACTAATGTTAAATAGATGTTGAGAACCAACAAATCTAACAAGGGACACACTCACATTCATCATATAGACAAGGATCTAGTAGTGCTAGTTTTAGATAGACTTTTCAAATATCTAGACACAATGAAATTTTGACACCTGTCTTAGGTACATGGTCATATTTTGAGTTAATGAATAGAGTGACATGGAATTTCCACATATGAAGATAACTCACATTGAATATTTCTTTGTAAAATCATATGCAACTTATAGATCGTGTGGCATGTAGGTGAGTCATAGTTAAACAAGGTCAATGGTCAATGTTCGATCATGGGTTTAAGGGATTAATGAAGTGAGTTTGATTTGATTAAATTAGGTCAATGACACTAGATGAATGTGGAAATTTCAATGGAGCTCAAAGAAAATGTGTAAGTTATAAGTTTTAAGCCCATATCTCATGATGAAATCTTGAGCATATTTTAAAGATCCAATAGTGTGAGTGAAGAGTTGATAGTCTATCAGGTCTAGAGATCTAATGAGAGGATGAAAACTGGCACAATAACATTTAAGCAATTAATACTATTATTAAGGTACATAGAGAACCCATAGAGATACCAAGTGGTAGGATCTTTGAGGCCCAAATCAAGATCAATGGCCCATAATGAAGTCAAGATCTAAAGAATTTTTAAAAAAGATCGATGATGCATATTTGATCCAGCTTCAAAATTGTAAAAAAAAGTGACATATATTTATGTTAGATCCAATTAAGTAACTTAGTCACTTTTAATCCCTAAAAATGCCTAGTTGGATCTGATGTGATGTGTCACATGTTCATTTGTAGAATTATTTGGCTTAAGTATTAAAATTGATGGCTTCTTCATGGATGGGCAAGAATTCAAAGCACATAAGAAGTTATGTGGGACATTTCAAAGCATATTTTTGGTCATGAATTATTTTCTAGGTCTACCACAATTAGAGCATCTCATTGTCATAATTTCAAGAGCAGGTTGTTATATGGCATGCATAAGAGGAATGGTAGTTGTCCAAGAGGTTCTATCTGTGCAAGTAAGTGGTTAAGGGCATCTCCAGATAGCTACACATGAGGAAATTTTTTTTTCAACCTCCATCATAAAATTTCACCTTCCAAACCTTGTAAAAATGCATCTCCAGTCAAGAAATCAAAGGGATTTGTTGCAAATCTTCATCATTATTTCTATAGAAAATTAGATCAATAATTTTTCTTGAAAATGGATGAATATTTCTGGTGTGGCAAGGAATATTTTTTAACTAGGATCATTTTGGCAAAATTTGGAGTGTTGGTTTGAAATTTTACAAATTACAACATAATGTCCCAGATTTGAACAAGGTGCAAAATGTATAAGTAGAGGGATTCTCCTCTATTGTCAAGGTTGTTGTTGGTATTATTTTTTATTTAAGTATGGACTCTTCCAATTTTTTTGATTATGGTTGTGTGTGTATTTTGCCTCTCTTTCTAAGATGGTTGCAGTTGTACAAGCATTAGAAAGCTCTCAGAGCATCTCTGTATGTCTCCCCTATCCAACATGGAGCAAATCCAACATGTTTATCCCCATGGTAGAATTTTAAAAAATTGGTGTATGTAATATCTCTTATCAAGCTAATGAAAATTCTTATGGTTCATTGATATTTCTTGTTGATGAAGTGTATTGATGTGTTTTTCAAATGTTGTTGATTGGACATCCTATTCTATGCTCATTATTGGTTGTCATCTTGGGCTTAGATCTAGATTATAAATATGTTTATACATTATTTATGGATACATTGTTGAATAACTTGTTAGGGCAACCTAATCTTATGGATTTGATAGAAAAAAGTTTTTGAAAGATTAGTTTTAGTGTATGTTCTATGTCTTTGAAGGATCATTAGGTATGTCCCATTAGCTTGCTATATGTTTTTGAAATAAAATCATCATGAATAGTGTAAGATTCCCTAATGTTTGAAAACCACTAGCACACCACCACTCTTTTTATAATTAAAAAACTATCCTACCTTGTCCTAGCCTACAAATAACACACACCTTTTTATTATCATAAGTGTTATTTTCATGAAAATGCATAAGATTTTGCTTATGTAGAATGCATTTTCATCTTGTACTCTAAAGACCTAGTAATGAATTTTTCAATTCATCCAATGTTTTTGAAAATTCTTTTAAATGAAGATTGAAGTCACTTTCACATTTATCTTTAGTAACTTGTGTCTGGCCTAGAGCATTTTCTCACTCCATATGACAACCCTTACCAGGTGGAGTGAGAAGGTTTGGTTGTGTTATGGTCATATTTGTGTCTCCTTGTGAAAAAATTCTTATAGAGTTTGAATTGTAGAATCTTTACATGCGAATAAGCTACTCCATAAGTCCTCTCACCTTAGTTCAGGTAGAGCCAAAAGTAGTAGGGAGATGACCATACCCTTTATCGGTGCCTCTTAATAATTTTTACATTTGATCCATTCTTGATTAAAAACCCTTCTATAATTATATTGACATATCATCAGGTTTTTCATCTTATTTTTCTATTTTCTTCAAGTGTGCAAAGCTAAGTGAAAGAGGTGTAAAACTAAGAACTAATATGAACCACATGCCCAATCAATGACATGAATTTATTTTCACTTAAGGATTTGAATATAAACACAATAATGAATTTCATATGTTGTCCATAATATCCCATAATCCAAACATGCATGTGCCAACTATGTTTTTGAAGACAAAATTATCATTCTCAAGGAGTAAAATAATTCAATATTTTTGTTATTTTGGCATGCATTTTGTGACAATTATTTACAAAATATAAAATATTGTGTTACATTCTAGAGTAATATAACCATATATTTAAATATTATATTCCAATAAATATTAATAATAATTAGCTACATATTTTATTTTGTAGCCGAAGGATGCTTTAGATAATAAATGTTGGTCACTATAATGTGCAAATTATAAATTGTGAAACTAATCAATGTACATAATTTACGGTCACATTTGTATGGATGTATAATAATAAGATATAAATTTATCCACTCTCAATCATCCATAAAATAAAATCTTCCATGTGGTTGGACATGGCCCATAAGATAAACTTATCATTCTTAAGGGGAAATATAGTCCAAAATTTACACATCCATTGCACACAAACCATGAAGGATGGAAATAAACTATAAGCTCATATATATGAATTTGAACATCCTATAACTATACCATAAAATATCATATTACACTTATGTTGAGGAAGAAATGGTGGAACATTTTATTTTGCATCAAAAACATGCTTTTGGGGAGAAAATATTTGTTAAAAAATAGCTATTAAATTGTGTGCCTAATCAACAAAACTACTTCAATTTCACACTTAAATAGGTATATAAATTCAATAATGCCTTATTATTCTATACATTATTATATATACTCAAAACATGCACGTGGTTAGAGAGGCCTCTTAAGATAATATCTCCTTTCGTAAACATAAAAGTTGTGCCAATTTTAATGAGTCATTCCATGCAAATTCATGAGTGGTAGAGATGAACCATATTATTTCAATGTTTTATGTGGCCATCCTATAACCATCCCATGGTGTATTATATTCCACTTAATATCAGGAATAAATGGTGGAATGTTTTCACTTGCAACAAAAACATTCTTAGGGGAACAAAAGTTGGTCATTATAATGTACAACTCTTGAAATATTCACATAATAAATGAATCAAATTTGTTGTTTCCCAAAAATAGCAGTCATTTTTGGGACAACATTTGAACTATTTTGATCTTATAGAATAAAATTGTCTCTTCCATTTCCAAAATTTGTCCTAGACATTCAAATTCCTCATTTTCCAAGCTTCTAAGAAAATCTACAGACTCTGTAGGCTTGAATCTATGGACTCAGTAGGAAGAAAAATCTATGGACTGTATAGGAAAAAGAGAATCTACGGACTCTACAGGTAGGTTCATTTTTACAGGTTCAAAGGCTTCTATAGGTGGTTTCAGTCAAAAGAATTATTTTTCAACACTTAGTCATTTTTTGGGATTGGTTCAGAGCTTTGGTTCAGTTGAAAATCTTCATCGGCAAGCATCTGAGTGCAAAAGAGACTTGAACCATTGAACCATTGAACCATTTTTGGTTCAACTGGTTCAAAGGTTCAACAGGTTCAAGGTTCAACAAGTTCAATGTCTTTGGCAATAGTCAAGCACTTCATCAAGGTTCAAAGTTCAATCGCTTCAATTGGTTCATCAGATTCCAAATACTTAACCAAATCAAGGTGGCTTGAACTGTTGAACCATTAAACCACTTTGGTTCAAAGGTTCAATGTGTTTAAGGTTCAATGGTGGGTTCAACCAAAGGAACGGTTCAATGGCTCGATTCAACCAAGCGGTTCAACGCTTTATTTAACTTAGGTGGTTCATCCTTTGGTTCAATGTCTCAAGGTTCAACGCAAGTTCAAAGACATTTTCAAAGCTTTATTTGAACCATTGAAGCAAAACATGGTTCAATGAAAAGGTTCAACATTTTGGTTCAAAGACATGGTTCAAAGGCAAGTTCAATGTTCGGATCAATGCTTAGTTCATTCATTGAACCATCGGCTTGAACCATTTTTGGTTCAATTGATTGGTTCAACATCTTGGTTCAATGGAATAGTTCATCGCCAAAGTTAAAAGGGATGGTTCAATGCAAAAGAAAGCTTCCTGAAGGACAAGTGCCCTTGTGGAGGACACTTGATCAATAAAAACACCCTTTGGAAGGGTCATTTTTAAGGAAGGTGAAAGGTAATTCTTTCAGATTTGTTTAAGGCATTTAAAAATAGGCTAAGACTTAATTCTTTCATATTTTTGTCTGAAGGAATTCCTTCAGACAAAAAGTCTAAAAAAATTCTAAGTGGCCATGGGCACGAAAAATCTGAAGATTAATCAAAGATTTTGCGAAACAAATAATTTTGCAGACTTTTTGTTCACGGGAATTTTCCCCAGACTTTTGTCTACGGGAATTTTCTCTGGGGAAATGTCTATGGGACACTTTCACATGAGGAAACGTTCATGGGAGAAAGCTTAGGGATTTGTCTGCGAGAACTACCAAGGCAAAGAGCTGTCGAAGGACCCCGAAGGGTAGGTGCCATTACAAGGGACTCTCAGTGGCCAAAGTAAAGGGATATTTTGACTTGACATAGGTCATTTCTCAAGGCCTTAAAGGGCGAGTCCAATCTAGAAGAATACCAAGCGGAAAATTGAAAGAAGACAAAGGGGTGATGCACCTGAAGACGTCAAATTTAAGATAGTGAACTAGCCATTGGAAACATTGATGGGCGTGTAAATGTAAATTTTAAAGATCATGAAATAGCCATTGATCCTTTGAATTTATAGACCCGAATGCATTCATAGAATTCAAGACCAAGACATACTAGAAAGTGAGGAAGGACAGAACAACGAATGAATCCATGACACGATTCAATTAACTAGAAAAGGAAGAATGATGAAGACAAGATTAGACCACCAGGTAGACATTGAAAGTTGAAATCTTTCAATTGCGTGGCTTGTCTATCTACATTGAGAAGATCAAATGGGTAAAATGCCCCAATGTTCTAGCCTATCTTCCTAACAGTTCCCAATGCATCATGATGTAATATTGTTCCCGAGTCCTTCTTCAAGTGGCTATATTAGGGACTTTATTTCATTGTAAATGGATCTATTTTTGACAATCTAAATGAAACTCTACCCAAATTGAGAGGCATCATTGAGACTTGGTGCTCAGTCTGTTAATCATATTATGTTACTAGAATAAGAAAGCAAGAGACGTTTTCAGACTTTGTGCTGTGATATCTTTGTTATTAAGGAATCTGTTCTTATGGCTTTTTCCTTGATTTATTTTCTATTCCATTAATTTAACAAGCAGGATTAGTAAAATTAGTTAGGAAGGTGTCCTAAAGAATCAAATGTGGAGAGACTTTGTGCCCCCATAGCTGCCTTCAATGTGTTTTCTTTTCATTGCTATGTAAAGGACTTTGAGAAGAATTTGTGCCCTCATTGTCCTTTATACATTACTCTTGAGCATTTCAGGTGTAAACTTTGTGTTGTATCTCGATTTGCTGGTTACTAGACCATCAGTTACATTCTACTTTTATTTCCAAGAGTATTCTTGTGCCTGGCTGAATAGTTCTTCTGAAAGAAGAGGAGTGTTGTCTATCATTTCCCTTGAGTGTTTCCTTTGTTTTACACACATCATCTCTGAAGAAAGAGAGATGGATGGCTTGTTCTACCCTTGAGTATTATTTTCTTTCTTTCTATATATATATATATATATATCATATCCATAGGGAACCTCCCCTTGATGAGAGGAGAGAGTAGTCTCCTTCTGATGTAATGAAATTACATATTTCAATCACTAATCTTCCTACTTCGGCTGATCAGACTTATTTTGTTTACCAGTACGCTGATAGACAAAATATTCAACCAATAGTTTTTGGTGACTCTGCTGGGGAATATAACCCATTATCATTATAAACCTTATCCATTATAGACTCTGGTGACTCCACTCCACTAGGAAATATACCCATTAGCCATTTATAGCCTATACATTCACCTCCACACTAGCTGGGAAAGAAAGTGCAGTTTGAAGCCTCAAGCTTTAAGCTAAAGTAGGGCCAATTTCTTTTCCATCCTTGTCCTATAATATGGAAACTCCACTCAGATGTGTTATCCCTATTATTCATAATCTGATCATGGCAGTTCGAGGCCCCTAGGGTAACTCATTTGGCCCACTTAATCTAACTCCACCCCTGCATGCGCTACCACTCAGTTCAAGGAAGAATTTCCCCAAACTCTTTGGTGATGAAAGAGTCCACCCTGATGAACACATTTTAGCCTTCACCATAGCCTATGGTGTGATAGGGGTGGAATTTGAAGACATGGCATCCAGGCTTTCCATGGAGACATTACAAGGTGTTGCTACAGACTGGTTTTACCATCTGTAGACTAGATCATTGACTTCCTGGGACACTATCAAAGCCAAGTTTGAAGTAAGGTTCAAACCTAAAAAAGATGCTCATGCTTTGCTAGCCCAACTTACGTAGATGAAGAAGAAACCTCATGAGCCCATGAGGAATTTTATTGCAAAATTTGACAAGCTGAGAAATAGGATTCCTCTAGTTTCTTAGCCCACACCCGAGAACCTCAAATGATTCTTCATAAACTCACAACTTCATGAAGTGAGTTTTCTGCTAAGACGTGCTGGCCACATAGATCTTGAAGATACTCAAGACTTAGCCACTGAATTAGAAGATGACCTTATCTTGGATGGAAAGATAAGAAGGGATTCAAACAGAGGCACATCTTACTCATCTTCTGATAACTCACTTGCAACCACCATTGATCCAATGGTGCAGAAGCTAGCAAATGAAGTGCTAGCCCTCAGAAGACAAATGACACAAGGGATGTCATCTGCTCCTTCATATAGAGATATACCAAGGAGGACATTCCCTAATTAGACACATCAAGGGCAACCCAATCATCTTCCTCCCCCACAAAGGAACCTTGTCATTGAAGTACCTCCAGCCAACTCAACAGTTGGGTATTTGGAAACACAGCATGATTTCTCTTTCCAACCTGAGCTTAATCAATAAAATGACACTAGTCTCTTCACAGAGGATCAAGAAGAGTCTTCTAGCGACTCCCACATCAGTTTCCTGGATTACCAGGATGAACATAGAAGTAAAGGTGGAGCATCTAAAGGATCATATGCTGTGATCACCCAATCCCAGAATCAGTCAGCCCAGCAGGCCTACAAAGAGAAGACAGAGGAGTGACCTCAGCTTTCAATTTTGATTGCTAAGAGTGGGAGTACTCTACCTATCCAGTCGAAGGATCCAGTGATTGCTGAGAAATTATGTATCCCAAACATCTCCACACCTTCTACTTCAACTTCACAAATCAGTCCTCTCATCCCTCCCATAAACCAAAAAGAAGAACTCCAATCCCCTTTACCTAGTCCAATCCAGCCATTTGACATAATTTATCATGTCAAATGTGTTGAGACCCAAATAGTGGCCCATGCAGCCCAAATTTTGTTTGAGTCTTTAGGCAGGGATGAAATAGTAAAAGAATTGGTGGAGTACAACATAAGTGCAGGAGAACCCTCCCTTCCAAATAAAGAAGAATCTGAGATATCTGAGGGGGAAAATCCAATCATATGCTAGACTGAACCAATAGAACAACAAGTTATGATGGTGGATCATGTTGCTGCAAATCAAAATCAGGCAAAGGAATCCATCACCAAGAAAGCAAGGAGTGATAGATTTCAATTTGAAGACCACATCCTGCCTTGGAACAAGAAGAAGAAAAGGCCAAGAAGAAGACATAGAAAATCAGTTTCCTCATGCAGAGTTCCAATCGCCCGTCACCAATTCTAGAGACAAAATGGTTTCCTGCTAGTTTATCAAGATGGGATGCCATTATCATTGTCTCACAATGGGCAGCATTTGAAACACTTCAACTCTTGAAGTATCAGATCATTGCCTCTATATATATGTATATTTGTACGGTTTGAATTCTATTTTGTTTTGTTTTTTTCTTTTTGATGCATTTTATTTTTGGGTAGCATGACTCTGAAGCCCAATGGTACACATGAAGACATCTGAAATTTTGGATTCTACTGCTTCCAATTCATTTTGCAATTGACAAAAGTTCCCCAACTGGAGCCAGCTGTTGTTCCCCAAAAATAGAAGTCATTTTTGGGACAACATTTGAACTATTTTGGTCTTACAGACCAAAATTGTCTCTTCCATTTCCAAAATTTCTCCTAGACATTCAAGTTCCTCATTTTCCAAGCTTCTCAGAAAATCTACGGACTCTGGAAGATTGAATCTATGGACTCAGTAGGAAGAAAAATCTATGGACTATGCAAGAAAAGGAAAATCTACGGACTCTGCAGGCAGGTTCATTTTTACAGGTTCAAAGGCTTCTATAGGTGGTTTTAGTCAAAATAATCAATTTTCAACACTTAGTCATTTTCTAGGATTGGTTCTTAGCTTTGGTTTAGTTGAAACTCTTCATCGACAAGCATCAGAGTGCAAAAAGAGACTTGAACCATTGAACCGTTGAACCATTGAAACATTTTTTGTTCAATGGGTTCAAAGGTTGAATGGGTTCAAGGTTCAACAAGTTCAAAGTCTTTGGCAAGAGTCAAGCACTTCATCAAGGTTCAAAGTTCAATCACTTCAATTGGTTCATCGGATTCTAAACACTTAACCAAATCAAGGCAGCTTGAATCATTGAACCATTGAACCACTTTGGTTCAAAGGTTCAATGTGTTCAAGGTTCAATGGTGGGTTCAACCAAAGGAATAGCTCAATGGCTCAATTCAACCAAGCAGTTTAACACTTTATTTCACTTAGGTGGTTCATCCTTTGGTTCAACATCTCAAGGTTCAACAACAGGTTCAAAGACATTTTCAAAGCTTTGTTTGAACCATTGAACCAAAACTTCATTCAATGGTTGGTTCAATGAAAAGGTTCAACATTTTGGTTCAAAGACATGGTTCAAAGGCAAGTTCAATGTTTGGTTCAATGCTTAGTTCATTCATTGAACCATCAGCTTAAACCACCAGCTTGAACCATTTTTGGTTCAACCAATTGGTTCAACAGAATGGTTCATCACCAAAGTTTAAAGGGATAGTTCAATGCAAAAGGAAGCTTCTCAAAGGACAAGTGCCCTTGTGAATGACACCTAATCAATAAAAGCACCCTTTGGAAGGGTCATTTTCAAGGAAGTCGAAAGGTAATTATTTCATATTTGTTTAAAGCATTTAAAAATTGGCTAAGACTTAATTCTTTCAGATTTTTATCTGAAGGAATTCCTTCAGACAAAAGTTTGAAAAAATTCTAAGTGGCCACGGGTGAAAAAAATTTGAAGATCAATCAAAGACTTTGCGGAACAAATAATTCCGTGGACTTTTTGTTCGCAGGAATTTTCCCCAGACTTTTGTCTGCAAGAATTTTCCCCTAGGAAATGTCTGTGGGAAACTTTTGCACAAGGAAACCTTCATGAGAGAAATCTTGGGGATTTGTCTGTGGGAACTGCCAAGGCAAATGGATTCCAAAGGACCCCGAAGGATAGGTACCCTTGCGGGGGACTCTCGATGGCCAAAGTAACGGGCTATTCTGACTCGACACAGGTCATTTCTCAAGGCCCAAAAGGGCAAGTCCAATCTCAAAGAATACCAAGCAGAAAACTGAAAGAAGGCCAAGGGGGTGATGTGCCTGAAGACATCAAATTTAGGACAGTGAACTAGCCATTAGAAACATTGACGGGCATGTAAACGTCAATTTTAAATCCTGTGAAATAGCTGTTGATCCTTTGAATTTACAGACTCGAATGCATTCACAGAATTCAAGACCAAGACTAGCCAAAAAGTGAGGAAGGATAGAACAATGAATGAATCCAGGATCTGATTCAATTAACCAAAAAAGGAGGAATGATGAAGACAAGATCAGACCACCAGGTAGACATTGAAAGTTGCAATCTTTCAATTGCATGGCTTGTTTATCTACATTGAGAAGATCAAAAGGGTAAAATGCCCCAAAGTTCTAGCCTGTCTTCCTAACAGTTCCCAACGCATCATGATGTATTATTGTTCCTAAGTCCTTCTTGAAGTGGCTATATAAGGGACTTTCTTTCATTTTAAATGGATCTCTTCTTTGACAATCTAAATGAAACTCTGCCCAAACTGAGAGGAATTATTGAGACTTTGTGCTCAGTCTGTTAATCATATTATGTTACTGGAATAAGAAAGCAAGAGACTTTTTTAGACTTCGTGTTGTGATATCTTTGTTATTAAGGAATCTATTCTTATGTTTTTTTCCTTGATTTATTTTTTGTTCCATTAATTTAACAAGCAGGATTAGTAAAATTAGTCAGGAAGGTGTCCTGAAGAATCATCTGTTGGAGAGACTTTGTGCCCCCATAGCTGCCTTCAGTGTGTTTTCTTTTCATTGTTGTGTAAATGACTTTGAGAAGACTTTGTACCCTCATTGTCCTTCGTATATTACTCTTGAGCATTTTAGGTGTAGACTTTGTGCTATATCTTGATTTGCTGGTTACTAGACCCTCAATTACATTATGCTTTTATTTCCAGGAGTATTCTTGTGGCTGGCTGAATAGTTCTTCTAAAAGAAGAGGAGTGTTGTCTGTCATTTCCCTTGAGTTTTTCCTTTGTTTTACACACATCATCTCTAAAGAAAGAGAGATGGATGGATTTTTCTACCCTTGAGTATTATTTTATGTCTATATATATATATATATATATATATATATATATATATATATATAGCATATCCGTAGGGAACCTCCCCTTGATGAGAGGAGAGAGCAGTCTCCTTCTAATGTAATAAAATTACACATTTGGACGACTAATCTTCCTACTTTGGCTGATCAGACCTATTTTGTTTACCAGTACACTGATAGACAAAATATTCAACCAACAAAATTCGTGACCATTTATTGATGGGAATATGAATCTAGTAACATACCTTTTTAAACTATTTGGAATCACACACATTTTAAAATTTACTCTATCAAAACATGTCACTTAAGATAAATTTATATCATTCTTAAGGGTGAAACAATATTAGGAGGGGTAGAGATAGGGTAAATTTTAGTGGATATTATTCATTAATTTACAAATATTTTGGTTTTATAAATTGGCATTTGGCTATTCTTAGGGTGTGGTGAACAATGTGGATTTACCTAAACTATTTATGTGTAAGTTAGTTTTCCAGCTCAGCTTATCTACTTCTTAAAATAAATTTTGTACATATAAATTTAGTTTTCCACTCCATCAAAAGTCAATATTAACCTATTCATCACTATATTTAAAAGGATGTTTACCCATATACTCATACTGACAATTTTTAGTAGCAAGAAAAGGATGAAGTAAGTGTTAAGTGATGGTGTTAAATGATAGATTACTACCAAACGACACCAAAGCTATCAAATAATAGCAATGTCTCCAAATGAAATCCTTATCATCAAAAGAAAATAATGATGTATCTCTATAGTAATTATGTTAAATGGTGGAAATGCTATCAAATTATAGTAATGCTATCATTTAAAAATGTTATATGTCATTCAACAACAATGTTATCAAATAACAATATTACTTTCCAACAATACCATTGCTTTCATTTGGAAAAAATATTGAGAAATCATAGCATTAATATCATTCAAAAACATTACTATTAAAGAATTATATTTTTATCCATTGATAATAATTTACTTTCAAACTGATTCATATTAATCAAAATATAGAGTAAAATATAATATTATGTTAAAAGTATATATTAGAGAAAAAACCCTAAAATTTTCATGGAGCTCCTAATATAAAAAGTTTTGGGCACCAAACTAGTCCTTTCTACTCTAGGAGTGATCTAATATGAGTCATTTAAATGACACTACAACTTTAGGATGAAGGTTTGGTTAGAAGGCTGGTATTGGATCTTACCTCAAGGGATCATGGTGCTAACTGAGAAGAAGTTTCCATGGCCACTTTCTATCATCCTTTAACAAAATGTTGGTGCCCTCCTTTGTGGGATATTTACACCACTGTACAACATGGTACCATTTTTTGGAGGCCTACACACTATTATTAACCCTTCATCTTCACTCAATCTTGCTTGGTCAGGCATCTTCTTTGGCATATATAGAGATGAAAAAATGACATGAGTGGATCTCCATGTCACATTCAACAGCTATATCTATTGATTATGATTTGTAAGTCCCTTGAATGGACATATTTTGGCTTAGAGGCTTCTGTTAGGCTCTTTAACATAGTCGATCACTCTGAGTTTTAAGTGGAGGGTACAGGCCATCGATATGATAAAATACATAATAAGTTTTTGGGTTCCATAAATATAATTCACTCAAGGGGAGGGTACAGGCAAGGAATTAGGTATGAATTTGGGGTATTATTATTGGAATAAATAATGGAGGAATTAATATATGCAATGGAAAGTTTACTATGTGGGGGGCTGGAGGTGAACCATTTGACAAAATGTTTCAGTGAGCTATATGGCTAAGGAAGGTTATTTTAAGGTCCAAGGTAATTGAGGAAGGCTTTGGTATTAATGGGGAAGTATCAAAAACTCATTAGGGTACAAAGAAAGTTTGTAAGAGGTTTCAGATGTTGATCAAGCCCTATTAGGTAGAATAATATATATTTAGGTTAAAGGGACAAACCTAGTCACAAACATAAAAAAATGATTGGAAAATTATCCAGGGGTCCCAATTGAGTTTCAAAGCCTTGTGTACTAGGGTAAAGTATTACAAGATCATCTTCCAATTTTTTCCTATTCATTGAGTGAAGATTCATTCATATTCATAGAATTAACACTAAGGGGAAGGGTAGAATGTAAAAAGAAAGCATCATCTTCAAAACTGACATATTTTAAGGAAGCTATCAGAAATGTTACCTTCAATTCAAATTTTGTAAATTTACCTTCACTGCCTCAAGCCTATATTGTGGTCCAAGCTAAGGATATACCTTTAATGTACATTTCAAATCATATTATGGATTATTATTTCCATACTTTAAAAAAGGATGCAGTCACATGTAGATTCCATGGACTGTGGCCTTTTACGATAGCCTTATATCAATGGATACATGTGAAGTGGTCCCCCTAATGTGAGATTTATTTATGTTCTAAACATTTTTTATTGTTCATTTTAGAGAGGATAAGGATTATCAGAAATGTTTCCTATAGAGACCTTGGTTATAGGGCAATGCAGGGTTGTTCATTACTTCATGATTTTCATAGTTCAATCCAAATTCTCTTTCTATAACAAAGATACCATTTTGGGTGTAGTTAGCTAATCTTCCTTTGCCTTTTTGGCATGCATATAAGGAGATAGGTAATACCTTGGGGTATTTTTTATAGAATGATCATGTGAGGGTAGTTGTTGGCCCATGTACTTATGCAAAAAAATTTATATAAATTGACTTTATCAAAATGGTTCTAGAGAAAATTATTTTGAAATATGGTGATAATCTTCATGTTCAAGCATTAGATTATGAGAATACAACTTTTAGATGTCATAAATTCAAATTACCAGAGTATCTTAACTCTTCTTGTCTTTAAGGGTGTTTTAAATTTGGAAAGAAAATAGGTGTGAAGTCAACCTCAAGAAAGTGGAGTGCGATAAATCTGAATGTAGTGGCTAAAACGTGTTTTAAAGATCCAAAAACTTAATAAAATGTATATTTTGGAGAAAGAGAGAAAGAAGAACAAGGTAAACCTGAGAAAGAATTAGAGGACATGAGTCAAAAATCTTATATTTAGACAAAGAGTTGAATGCAAATATTGATAAATAAATTTAGGATAATGATAAGCAACTGGTGGTTGTAAAAATTGATCAAGGATTTGGTAAGAGGTAGAAAAAAAAAAGGAAAATAGGGAAAGATAGTAAATATTTTAAATTATTTTCAAACTAAATGAAGGCTTTGTTACTACTATTGGTTTTTGGGTGTTGGTATGAAATTTTGTTGCATATTTTTAAAGGCTTTTTGGCCGGTTGGTGTTTTTGGTTCTTGTAAGGCCTTGGATTTTTTCTTGGCATTTTCATGTAATAATTTATATTAATAAAGGGTAATGGTCTCATCAACCTTAGTATTTATCCAAAAATACTACTTTACTTTTAGAATAAATTATTATTTTCATTTGATAACATTTATATCAGATAACAACATAATTTTTGTTTGGTAGCATTACTACAATTCACCATCAACTCTACCATTTTGTGGTGAAGATGTGTGATTGATAGAAAAATAAGGCATCAGTTATCTCTAGGTTTTCTATACAACTTCACATGTTAATCATAATGACACAACCCATTATGAATTGCCTCTCCATTCATGTTAGTATGTAAACACTATATGAAATATTTTGCTATACTTTTTAAACATATACTTAGAGATTGACCAAAAAAACCCAAGTTAATATATATATGGGCCACTAAAATTTACCCTAAGTAGAGTTTAATAATATGCTATTGTGGTTTCAATCATCATTCCTCTACCGATACCATATATACATTTATTCCTATTGTGATGAGGAAATAATGGTGGTACATTTTATCTCATACCCAAGATATTCTTTATGTAATAAATTTTGTTCAGTACAATGCAAAACTTTGGAATCATCCACCAAATTTCTGAACCCTACTCACAGTCACATAAACATAAGTCTATGAATAAAATAAAAATATTTTACACTATTTTTTTAATTAAACACAAAAAAATTTCACTTGACCAGGCGTATCACTTAAGGTAAACTTGTCTTTATTAAAGGGAAAAGTAATGTGAAATTTTTTGAACCATTATATACAAACTATTAGGGATTGATACAAACCAAAAATTATTATAGTTTCATAAAGGATTCTTATAAGAATCACCCATAATTTTATATTTCACTCATGATGATAAAAATATGTTGGACACTTTTCTCCCATAGTCAATATTTGCTTTTGAAAAAATACATTGGTTAGTACAACATGTAACTTTTGAAACACACACCCAATCGATGAAATGACTTCATGTTCATGTATGGATAGGAATATTAACACAATAACATCTTTTTTTCACTCTTCATCAGCTTATGGAATCTAAATATTCACATGTTTGGACACTTTCCTTAAGATAAACTTATTTTTATTAGGGGGAATTAATGGAAACAATTTTAAATCATTTCAAATAGACTATGTGGGTCAAATAGGAACAATAATCCTAAAAGTTTACATGGTATTCCTACACATATCCAATAAATAATTTTATTACACTCATGATTGGTAAGTAAACTATTGTATGTTCTCTATCGTAGTCAAAACGCTCCATAAGGATACAAATTTGGTCGATATAACACAATTTTTGAAGCACACTTGGAGTTGAAGAAATAAATTCATGGTCACATCTATATGGGTGTAAAAACATAATATAAGTATTTTTATTCTGTATGTCTACCCATATACTCTAAACTTGCACATGTATAAAGACATCCCTTAAAATAAACTTGTCCTTCTTAAGGGGAAACAAATGTACACTTTTTATAGTCTTTGCATGTAGGACTCTTATATGCATCCCCTACAACATTATTTTCCACTAGAAATGAGTAATATATTTTTTCACATTTTGTATTGTAGTAAAAAAAAATAAGAGATAAAAATTTGGTCATTATAATCCACAACATTTGGATTCCATGGCCAATTGAAGAAATAATTTTATGGTCACCTATGACAGTGAGTGTAAATAAAAAATAGGCCTTTTCCCACTTTCAATAATTCCACACACTCAAAAATTACAAGTGGTTTGATGTAAACCTAATGCAAAAAAAGAGTCCAAACTTTTGGAGGCCATAAATTTTTATTAGTATCTCTGTTTGAGCCCATCTTCATGCAAAAATGACCAACTCAAAAAGAACAATTTATCCTCTCCTGACCTTTCTATTTATGTATGTATTATATTTTTTGGAGGCCATATGTGACCATATAAGGTCTGAAATTACTATTTAATATTATATTTGGTATTTTTTTAATTTTAAAAATTGCCTATTTTTCTAAGCAGATTTAAAATTTAGTTGATATTAATCTTTTAGATTAATTTTAGTGTTTTTTTGGGTGATTTTTATAGCTATGAACACTTGCATGCAAAATTTACTAATAATAACATCAATTTAAAATTGTAGGTCATGTTTTATTATTTCTAGAGTTCTAAATTTTTGCATGTCAACTCTAATTCTAATTTGAGGCATATTTATGCATGGCTTGTAATTGTTTGGATCATTCAATATGAATCAATAAAATTATTTATTTTAGAATATTTTCCTATTGGTATTTTCTTATCATGATAGTATCTATGTTAATTATTTGGTATTAGATAAATTTCAAATCTTGGAGGTGTAAGAGATGGTGAGAGGATGAGGAGGAATCACTTAGGTGAATTTGAATATCCAAGAGTGATGAAGACAAGTAAAATAATTAAATAATATCATTTCAAATCAATGATAAAAGAGAGTAGAATATGATGTCAAGGATGCCACAGATCATGAATAATAAATTGTACAAGATAATTAATAAGAAAAACCATAATCAATGGAATTAAGGAAGGTTAGATATTTAAAAGGAATGAATAATGGAATCAAGGTTTATGCTACACATTCTGGAGAAATTTTACAAATAAATGAGTTGATATATTTTATGAGCAACATGGACAAGTTTTTTGAATGAATAACTATGAGAGAAAACAAGGAGTTAAATTTTGCATGCAAAAAATTAAAGGGTGATGTAATGATTTGGTGAGATCACCTACAAAAAGAAAGACAAACAATGTAAATATAATATGGACTCATGGAAAAATATTGAAATAAGCTAGGGATAATTTTTTTCTTGTCGATTATGCACAAACCCTATATACAATATTCCAAAATTTGAGTCATAAGGTTAATAGTATACATAGGTATACATATGAGTTATACAATTTTTACATTCAATTATATCATGATCAAATAGAATAATAGATAGCTATAAGGTATGTATATGGTCTAAAGTTTTATATTCAAGATTAATTAAACATGCATATAATATTTTACATGGAGGAAGACTATCAATTACATAGAATATATCTATTGGGAAAGGAAGATAAAAATCTCATAGAATAAGGGGATGAGGTGGATTTAATAAAAATATAGGTGTATTTAACATTAATAGAGGAGAAAAATCACATGGTCTATAGATATAAGAAGACAATAGACAAGGGTTTCAATACCAACAAAGGAGAAAGTTGATTATAGAGAGGATGAAGCTATGGTGTTGGTAGATGATGGTTTCCAAATCAATGTATGTCTTATATTTGTTATAGATGTGGATAAGGATGCCATAAATATTTTGTAATGAAATTGTGTATATGTTCACATAGAATAATTATATATCACATAGAATAGGAAAATATTAGAGATCGCACAACAATAATTGATAACAAATAAGAATACTAGATAATATATTAGCACCACTTCAAGGGGACAACCTCCACATTAATTCAATATGAGTATAATACTTAATATTATGATCAAAGACTAACCACTACCTCATATATAGTCTACTTAGTCAGGGTTATTCCAAAGGCTGACCCAACTAAAAACACAGAGAAATATAACAAGAAAATAAAAGAGGTGTGTAAGCCACAAGTCAACCACACATATCCCTCGACACATCAAAGGTTAATGGTGTAGTATGCCCCTCCCCTTTCAAATAATTTTGTGTTAAAAATTGAATCATATATAGATATTTATTTACAAAGTAAATCTCCTCCCAAGTGGTATTTTCACATGGTAAATTATTCTATTTGATCAGGTACTCCTTAATTACTCTAGGCCACAGTTGTTTAATGCGTATTTGATGGATCACCTTAGGATCAAGAATAACTCTCCCTTCCTCATAAAATTATAGTAACTCAGTCTGAGTAAGAAATCTATGTGCAATGACTTTATTCATACATGATACATGAAATACTACATGTATGTGAGTGGATGAAAGAAATTGTAACTTGTAAGTGACACTACCAAATTTATACAAGATATAATAAGGCCCATAATACTTAGGGGATAGATTATTATTATTTTTTTAGCTTCAAGGATGTATTCTTATATAGATGCAATAAAATAAATACCTAATTACCAATCTTAAAATTCCTATCACTCCTATGTTGATCTGCATTCTACTTCATGTAATCCTAGGCCAGGGCTCAATTTTTACACAAGATTGTAAGGACATCCTATTGATGGTGAATTTTT
The DNA here is from genome assembly GCA_037957365.1 of Torreya grandis. Classification (NCBI taxonomy): domain Eukaryota; kingdom Viridiplantae; phylum Streptophyta; class Pinopsida; order Cupressales; family Taxaceae; genus Torreya; species Torreya grandis. The sequence goes on along the minus strand of JARHVA010003606.1, from coordinate 1,186,770 downwards.
TACTCTACTACATGAACATTAAGATGGAATTTCAAGGTTAAAGTGATGGATGGATGGTGGTATCTATATGAGGCAAAAAAGGGAGACATTTTAGAAGAACTATGAATAGAAGTATAATAACGCCATTCATCAAGTGGAAATCAAGGAACCCATTTATCATTGTAGGATGAGATAAAATCCATATTGGTGCCCAAAAATGAAAATAATTTAGTCCAAAAATTACTATTTAAAATTATATCTCTATCACTAATAATGATCTTAGGACTACCATGCAGTTGCTAAACTATATTAAGAAAAGCAGGAGCTAATGTACTAGAAATAAATGGCTATGACAAAGAACAAAAATGAGCATACTTACTAAGACAATCCAAAAAAACCATGATAACATTTTGATCATTAGATTTTGGTAACCCTATAATGAAATCAATAGATACCTCTTCCCAACACTGGCTAAGGATGGATAAAAGATGCAAAATACCTAGGGTTTTGATGGTTTCACCTTTAATTTGTTAGGAGATCCTACATTTACCCACATATTTTTTGATATCCACCTTAAGTCCTTCCCAAATAATATCTTTATTATTTCTATGATAGGTTTTCAAAACTCCTAAATGACCCCCAAGTGGACTTGCATAAAGTTAGTGAAGGATTTTTTGTTTGAGCAGATAATTCTTACATACATATAATATGTATTTATACCATTATGCATTACCCTTCCATGTGAAATTTTTGAATCCATATACACCTTGTTGAAGACTCTAAATCAAATCATGGGTATCACTATCATTTTCCCATTATAATATTTCTTCCTCTAGTTAATCTACCAGCCAAATAGTCATGGCACACAACAATGCCTCAACTTATTCATCCCTCCTAGATAGTGCATCTGCGACCACATTTTCCATTCCTTTCTTTTATATTATTTAAAACTCATATCCTAACATCTTAGTTACCTATTTATGTTATTATTCTAATGGAAACCATTATTTTTAAAAAAAATTGAGACTATCATGATTAGTATTTACCTGAAAGTGAGGACCCATGAAATAAGGTCTCCATTATTTGACTGCATTCATAATGGTCATCATTTCCTTATGATATATGGCCTTGAGATGATTAGTAATATTTATTTGGAGACATTAAAATTTAATTGGTCTACATTCATGCATGAGCACAACACCCATACCATATCCATATGCATCACTTTCAACTATCAAAGTCATAGAAAAACTAGGAGTGGCCACCACTAGAGTTGTAAACATAGAAAGTTTTAATTGTTCAAATTCCTTGGGACTTGTATTAATCCATTGGAAGGAATATTCCTTCAACAAAGTGGTGAGCACAGATAGAATTCTACCATAATTTTTGACAAACCTTTGATAGTAACTAGTTAGCCCTAGTAATCCCCTTACTTGTTTTTGAGTGTCTTAAGAATTTTTTATTTCAACATTTCTTAGATATTTTTAGAATACAATTTCACATGGACTTTCTTGAGTGTCTTAAAAAATTTCTAGTCTACCATTTCTTATATTTTTATAGGATACACTTTCACTCCATGTGAAACCATATGACCTAAATAATCAGCCTCATGAGCTCCAAAAGTACATCTAAAAGGTTTAAAATACAAATAATGTTGTTAGATAATTAAGAGTACCTATTTCACATGATACAAATTATCTTCATAAATTTTTCTGTAAATGAGGATATCATCAAAAATGGTAGAACAAATTTCCTCAAAAATGACCTAAAAATAATATTAATCAAAATTTAAAAGGTGGATGGTGTATTTTTAATACCAAAAGGCATAACCATAAACTCATAATGGCCCTCATGAGTTCTGAAAGTTATTTTTGGTATGTCTTCATCATGGATATAGATTTGATGATACGTAGAAAGTAGATCTATCTTGATAAAGTAAAGATCACCATTCAATTCATCTAGAAAATTATTAGTGATAGGAATAAGAAATGTATCTTTGATATTGTACTTATAGATCTATCTATAATTGGGGCACATCCACCAAGTATCATCTTTCTTTTTGAGCAAGACAAATGGTGAAAAATATTTTCTTTGGCTATGGTGATTGATTCTTGCATCTAACATCTCCTATACAATCTTTCCAATTTCACTTTTTTGGGCATAGGGATTCCTATATGGATTGATGTTGGTTCATGTACTACTAGGAATAAGTTTGATGTCATGATCATGTGTGCCATTGGATAGAAGTCCTATTGGCATGTCACCAAAAATAACAGAATGGGCATCAATCACTTATTGTATATCATGAGGTGTAGATTGATGATTTGGATGAAATTTAATAGAAAATAAGTGAGCCACAAATCCTTCATCACCTTCTCAAAGAATCTTGGTCATTTCATGGGAGCTAACAAGTTATGGATATTTGGACCTTAATACCCTTCACCCATATTTCCTTCCCTCAAAATGGAATAAAAAGAATCATTCTTAAAAATTCATCTCAATAGTGCCCAAAGTGGTGAACCACTACACTCCCAAAAAAATGTTGAATCCAATGATGGGAATAAAAAAACGTAAGATAATCTAATAGGTTGTCTCCCCATGGCCAACTTCATAATATGCAATTTTCTAGAACAATTGTCAGTAACACCATCTACAATCATGACATGAAATTTTGGAGCAGGATAAATGAAATAATTCAAATAAAAAACTAACTTACTATTGATGAACTTATGTGTGCTCCTATAATCAATCAATACAATGACCTTTTATTTCTTAAGGAAACCCACCAGCTTAAGAGTTTTGGAATACTAATACCTGATAGGTCATAATAGGTAATAGTACGCTGAGAGTCTTAAGATTCCTACTCAAGTCCTTTTGCATCCTCACCAATTACCTCCTCATCATCTGCATCTTCATTGGCACCTTCAATGTAAAATAGCTTATTTTTAGCATAGTAATGTCCTCTGCTCCATTTTCTATCACAGACATAAAATAACCCTTTGGATTGTTTCTCCTCTTTTTGTTGACATGTCAATTTGGTGGCTTGAATAAATGATGGTGCTGAAAAGGTGCTGGAAAGGTGGGTTGGGTTGAGTAGTGAAAGTTTTCCATTTGACCATCCCTTTTTATTCTAGCATGTGTTCCCTTTGGATAACTTATAATATAGATGATGGATTAGACATCCTAATCTCAAATTTTATTCTATCTTTTATTCCACCTTGAAAAATATCAATCAAATTTTCCTCAGTGATGTTTTCTACCCATAAAGAGAGATTCAAAAATAGATGAATATATTCTTGTACAGTTCTTATTTGATGCAGTTTAGATAAATATTTGATGTAGTTAATAGAGACATTATTCCAATAATGAACCAACAACTCATTGGTGAAAATAAACCATGTAATAGGAGCACCATTAATTTTATTTTGAGTACACAACTAGTGAGACCTAATGAACTACTAAAGTTCTAGATATGGAGATGCCACTATCAACTTTTGTGAACTAGGAGTTTGGTGTAGATCAAATAAATTCTCAATTTGAGTAATCTAAGTGAGAGGATCCTTATCATCAAACTTAAGCATGTCCACGGAAACATCATTTTAAAATTAGGGTTAGATTTTTTAGTGTTGAGAGGAGGACGACTCAATTGATGAAGTGGAGGATTATTTGACTATGGTTGAGATGAAATGGAAGCCAATTAACCCAATGATATAATACAATTGAGTGTACATAAAATTAATCTCTCAACACATCCTTGAAACATAAATTTTAATTTTATCAAATTCATCCTACCATAAGCCCTTTATGTTAGGCTGAAGTTGAGAAATCATCAGATATAAAGTTTTAAATTCCATGCTGTCCCTAGAAGGAGTCTTAGGAGTTTATTGCACCCTTTTTTATTTAAGTATTAGGACCCACCATACAAAAACCCTAGAATGGATACCCTTCCCCACCCCACCCCAAAGAAAAAGTATACTAGGAGATGGTACCATTGTGATCATGTTTCCAAGATGAATCCAATGACTACTTTTATGAACTATGGTGAAAATGTTTGGCACCAAGTAAGTTTACCGATAAAATACACCATTGTGATTGTCTCACCAAGATTAGTCAAATGATTATATATGTGCAAAGGGAAAAACTTTTTCCTAACATTTTTTCCAATATTTTTTCTTCAAAAATAATTTTGAATAATACTGCACTGACAGAAAAAATTAATTCTTCCTGAATTGTAAGTTATCTTTTTCTATCCTTCTACTCATAGAAGTTACACCTCATTGTATCTGAAAAAAATGCCACAAGAAACTTTCCCAAATTGAATCTATTATACCAATTCTAATGAAATTACATATATGTTCACATAGAGTAATTATATATCACAAAAAATAAGCAAAGATGAGAGATCACACCAAAATAATTTACAATAGAAGAAAATAATAGATAATATAGTAGAACCATTTTGAGGGGAAACCTCCATAATAATACAATAAAAATATAATACTTAATACAATGATCAAATAATAACCAATACCTCTTATATATATATATCTACTTAGCCATGGTTATTTCATAGGATGACCTAACTATAAACATAAGGAAATGTAGCAAGAAATTGAAATTTGAGGTATGTAACAATGGAAGCAGCTGAAAGCTTTTGTTTGTTAAAGAAGGAAATTAAATAAAATCCTATTCTAGCATTAAAAAAATTTAGCAATGTTTTTGAGGTTAGTTGTGATGCTTTGTTTGTGATAATGGGTGTTACGTGAAACTGAATGAGGTAAGAACAAAGTATTCTACATATGATGTTGAATTCTACGTCATTGTATAAGAATTAAGGCATTGAAGGCATTACTTGGTGCCTAAATATTTTATAATATTTATTGATCATGAGGATTTGAAGTATATGAACACTCAAAAGAAGTTATATAGTAGGAATGCAAAGTGGGTGTATTTCTTACATGGTTATACTTTTTTTTTGAAACACAAATCAGAAAATAAATCAAGTATTTGATGTTTTGAGTAAGCGAGTGGGGTTAATATCTATTATGCTGAGTGCAGTAGTTGGATTTAAATTTATTAAGGAAATATATGATATTGATCCAAATTTTTGAAATATAGTTGAGTAATGTAGGAATCCATTGACATGTGATACAAGTAATTTTTTTGATGAGTATTTTATGTAGGATGGATATCTATAGGAATGGAAATAGTTATGTATTCTAATTGTGTCTCTAAGAGACAATATAATAAAAGAATTACACTATGGTGGTTTGGATGGACATTTTGATAACACAAATGCAATAACTTTGGTGGAGGAGAAGTATTTTTTCCAAACATGAAGAGATATGTATCAACTCGAGGGATATGTTAGGTGGGTAAAGGATATGCACAAAATGTAGGGTTGTACATACCATTACCAGTTATAATGGAACCACAGATAGATTTGAGTATAGATTCTTTGTTGCAATTACAAAACACACAGAGAGATAATGATTGATTTTTTATTATTGTAGATAGGTTTTATAAGATGCTTAATTTATTGTATGTATAATAATTAATGATGACACTAGAATTGGATAATTATTTTTAAACAATATTGTGACATTACATGGTGTTTCAAAAACCATTACATCATATAGGGACACAAAATTACTATTTCATTTTTGGAGGAAGATGGGGACAAAGATACAATTCAATAGTGCATATCAACCCAAAATAGATGGATAGATAGAATTTGTAAACATGATCTTGAGAAAATTATTTAAATTCATCGTTGGAGATAAGCCTAACAATGTGACTTGGCTTTATCATAAGTCAAGTTTGTATATAGTCATTTATTGAATAAATAAATAGGAAAATAAACATTTCATATTTTTAATGATATAAATCATATAAATGTTTTAGATTTAGTATAATTACCAATTGTAAAAATAATTAGTGATGATATAGAAGCATTTTTGGAACATATATAATAGTTACAAGAGGAATTATAGAGAAAGTTGTAGGAATTTAATGAGAAATATAAAGCAACAATAGATGTCAAAATAAGGTTTAAAATATTTTAATAAGTATATTTAGTGATGATTTACTTGAGGAAAAATATATTTCTAAGAGTCACATATAATAATTTCAAGTACAAGAAATTTGGATCATGTAGAATTGTGAAGAAAATCAATGAAAATGTTTATGAGGTGAGCTTACCATGTAATTTTCATATGTCTCTAGTACTTTATGTTTTATATTTATATAATTTACATTGAGAAGATGGTGATATTGAAGAAGTATATTGTCAACAACAAGGGCCAAAGAATTAAAAAAAAAGATAGCATAGGTTTTAGGTAAGAAGATAATACGTGCAAGGCAATGAAGTTATGATAGGTATTAGGAGTAGTGGGAAGCATTACAATATGAATACAACACTTGTAATACATAATGGGATCTAGAGAAGATTGATAAGAACAAATATCAATAGTATAATCAACTCACAAGAGCTAATTTATTTTCAACCAAACGAGAATGATATATAAAAAGAGACCATAAATTTTGATCCATAACCTCATTTTATCCTGTATTCATGCAAAAATGACCATCTCAAAAATTTCCATGTAGCCATAACCTGATCTATCCAATTATGGATATTTTCAATACTTTTTAAAGGCCATACATGACCTTTTAAGGATCTAAAATTGTAGTTTAAATTTATTTTTGGTATTTTTGTAATTTTAAAATTGTCTTTTTTTAAATAGACTTACACTTAAGTTGATATTCATATGATAGGTTAATTTTAGTGTTTAGTTTAATTTTGGATATTTTAAGAGTTGTTTATGATTGCATGCAAAACATATGAAAAATAATAGTTGTTAAAATTAGTAGGCTAAGTTTTATTATTTTTAGAGTTCTAATTTTTTTCATGTCAACTCCAATTTAGATTTGAGGCTTATTTTTGTATGTTTTGTAACTATTTGAATCATTCAAAGCAAATAAAGACGTGTTATTATTGTATAAGCTTTACCTATTTGTATTTTCTTGTCTTAATAGTATTTAGGTTCATTATTTGGTATTAGATCAAGTTTGAATGTTGGAGTTGTATGATATTGTGAGAGGATGAGGAGGAATCACTTAGATAAATTGGACTATGCATGACATATAGAGTCAAGTAGAAGACATTTTTATTAAGGGGTAAAATAATTCAATCTTTGCTCAACCATTTCATGAAAAAATGATGGGTAGAGACAAAATATAAGATCTTAAGGTTGCATAGGAAAAGCCTCTATACATCACATGGAGATTTATATTCCACTAATAATGATGGATAAATTATTTCATTTTATATATCACATCCAATACTATCTTTAGGGAGCAATTTTTATTCAATATAATAATAAACTTTTAAATCATGTACACAATCGAAAAACAAACTTCTACGTCATGTCTAGATGGGCCTTTAAACATAATATATGTATTTTAAACTATATATTTTAACCTAAAATATAACATTTCATGAACTTGGATGAACCCCTTAATAGAAACTTGTCCTTCTTAAAGGAAAAAATAATGTGAACTTTAAGCAATTATTGTACACAAATCTTGATCTTTAGAGATAAATTGTAAGCATTTTCAATTGAAAAAAATATTAATACACATAACCATAGAATAATTTTATTCAAATAATAAATAATAAAATATGTAGGATTCTTTTACTCACATCCAAAACTTCATTTATGTAAAAAACATGTCAATATAGCGTATAACTTTTGAATTATGTACCTAATTGATGAACTAACATGGAAATATCAACATAATATATGTATTACTATACAATATTTTTCCTCATATACTCCCAATTTTTATTCAACTACATGCATCCCTTAAGATAAAATTTTCACTACTAAAGGTAAAAATAGTTAAAACTTTACGTAGTTTTTGCACACAAAATGTGATGGGTAGATAAAAAGTGTAACCTCTTACACTTGTATATAGACATCCTCTATGACCCCATAGGATTTCACATCCATAAGATGCATCTTTTATTCAATATTATTATATTATCTACTCATAACACCAACCACGTAAAGATAGAAGCTCATTTGGTGTAACTAAGCTATATTAATCATGTTAGTAAATATTTAAAACCAAAATAAAATATATAATGGAAATATAAATATAAATTAAAAAAAAATATCAAATACCAACCTTAAAAATCCAATCCAACAAAACTTCATTAATACCTATATTTTTACATGTTTCGATAATTGCTTCATGCTTGAATTCATGATTTTTGCACAAGTATTTCTTATGAGGCTTTCCATGAAATTTCATCATTTAAATATTTATAAAAATAAAAGAATGTTAATAGTTATTTATCTCCCTTTTTGGTTCAAATAATCATTACTTTACATTTTTATGAAAGCGTCCTCAAATCATAACAATGTGTCCAACTTTTTGACATAAAAAGGTTACATACACTTCCAATATTTCATCAACATAATTTGATTTTGTGTCATTGACATTAATCAAACAAATATTTTTTAACACACACACACACACACACACACACACACACACACACACACACACACACACAATGATCTACTGTATATACATTTTTCCCATTAACTTAAAATTGTAACTTGTATTATTATTATTTTTTTCAAATAGTGGGAGACAATATCACTCTTTAACAATCAAACATATGTTAGCTTAACTACCATAGATCGATAATGATATAATATATCTTCTCCATCCTTGATAGTTATGGTTGAATTTTTTTTCCCTCTAAATGATGAGAATAATAGAATTGTTTTCCATCATTATTGTCTTTACATGCAATTTAAGAGAAAATTTGTCATGCATTTATAGTTTAAACAAATTTTATTTAAATGTAAGAAAAAATAAAAATATACAATTTATATTATAAATAAATTTTACTTGGTTGAACAAGATATCATATGTGGTCAATGCTAATTGTTGATGTCATTTGATAATCCCATATTATTTGCAATGAATGATTTGTCTCAATGAGCCTTAAGTGCCTACAAAACCACTATACAACCTATTATATTGTCTCACTTTCATTCTAATCAAGTTTTGTAGATCAATAATAAAACCATGCCATGTTTCTATTATAAATAGGAAACAAACTATAATCTGAACTTTGCGATGAGTGGAAATCAATTGATCTAGGTATTCTACTAAAGTATTCATATATTTATTTATTTTTCCTCCCATTAATTAAAATAATCTTTGGTAATGATAATTTATATTTGATCCAAGGTAAATTATTTCATTACACCAATCGATAATACTTGCAACATTAGTCAATTCAATACCATTCGTGTATTTCTTTTTTGCTTGTTTATGTGTTCTTATCACACATGCATTAACACCATAATATTCCCATTTTCGATGCCCAACCTCAAAGAAAATACATAAATTATTTACCTTAATCTTATTATATATCCCTCTAAACCATTTAAACATTTTATAATTATTAAACTATCATATAATCCTTTATTACCATATGTAGTGTGTATTACACATGATTTTTTTGGAATAATGTGGGTTTAAACATACGTATGGTTAATTTGTTCTACCTAGGTAAGTTATTTGTTACCTAGGTTTATTTATATTTACCTATAGTTAGTTTTTTATTTTATTATTGAGATTATATCAACAAAATTTTACATGTAATAGTTAGAAAAAGAATACTTTTAGTTTTATCTATTAGTGAAATAGTGATAAATATTTTGTTCACACACAACAACCTATTTTTTATTATATATATTTGCAATTTAATTGATTTTATATAGAGAGATAGAGATAATTATGGAAATCAAATATTATTTAATAAGTATTAAATAAAGATAATTTATTTGTTCTCTTGAATTGTTTTTTCACATCTATTATTGCAGGTGATAGCTATTTGATTGATCTTGTGGGCCTTGGTGTATCTCATTTTCATTTCTCAATTGAATTTGATCTTGAAAATATATTTGAATATCCTCTTCCCTACATTTTTAAAAAATATTTCATATCGTAACATGTATAACATTATTTTATTGATGTGCTCCAAAAATATTTTATTATCTTATAAGTTATCTATTGTTTCTAAATTTTTATGGTAAGTTATAAATTATTTTTGAAGGTTTCAGGCTATACATGTTGAAAAAATATAATTTGAAAGCATCTATGAGTAGGAATTTGAGTCAGTTTTACTATAGAATTTTGAGGAAGCATCAGACATCAACTAGTACAATCCTCTTACAGCTAAACTTGTTGACTAGGTTTCTACAAACTCCCTTCCCCCAATATTGTTTTTGCTCACCATAGGTTGTACATATGAAATTTTATAAATAAAAAAAAATTGGGGGTTATATAATTATCCCAAGATACACCTTAGATCTATACATACCAATTTTTCTCATGTTATATAGTTATTTAGGTTGTGGAAATAGAAAATTGACAAGTTATCATAATTTTATACACACATATTTTTCTTCTATTTGAAGGCTGTAAAAATATGAAAAATTAAAATATGATGGGATGGTAATATAGAATATTGTGATTAAATTCATTTTAAATTGTGATTTAGGATGTATGAACCTTATGGAATATTTTTAGAGACCATTTTCAAGGTGTTTGGAGGAAACTTTGGGCAATTTTATAACGAAGTTTCTTAAGAGTTGTGCCTAATAACCAAGCCCTACTTGAGAAAAGGAATATTTTTATGTAAAATATAACATTAAACATCCCCCTCTCACATGTGTGAGTCATGCTTCAGATTTATTTCATTAATTTATCATCTAAAAGTGGTTCAAATTAAAATTCCATGTTTTAGATTACAATGTTGACCTTGTTAAAATGGCTAGGATACTTTTGTTAATAAATTGATAAGGTGCAGGTCTTGGGGTAAAATAACTAAATACTTTTTTTTTTTACATAAATCCACTTTTTATTATTTTTTAAAATAAAAATAATACATTTTAAAATATTTTTTAGTTTAAAACACTTATTTACTTGTAAAATGGTTTTTTTAATGTTATTTTAATTAGAGTCGGTATTTGTATTAAGGGTCGTAAAAATATCATTGGAAGATGTTAAATTATAATTTAAGGAGTTTATTTTTTTTATATTTTATAACAAATTTGTAAAATTAATGTTAATATTTTTCATATCAACATCATCTTTATCCTAGGTAAATAAATATGATTGTTTGAACTCGTAAACTCCATAAACTACCATACTTGGAAGGGGAAAAAATACTTAAATAAAATGATTTATGGAGTGTTTCTGATGGAAAAAAACCCAAATAATTAACCATATAATAGACAAATATGCATATGGATATAATAAGGATGAGGATCTTAGATTGATTGGACTTAATGATTTAGACAATCTCCAAGTTCACATTACAAATGATATAATGATAGAAGAGGTAAAAATAAAGTTTACAAACCGATTTGGAAAATTAAACGACATAAAATTTTTGCAATTAAATGTGGAATTATGTTTTCTCTCTCCATTATTATTCACTTCAATAGATGATTTATTGGCAAAATTCAAATTCCATAGGTCATTTGAATGATGGTGAAAATAATTAAAGTGATAATATGTGCATCTTCATGTTTTTTTAAATATTGAAATGACCATATAGTTTAATTTACTCTACCTTATTTTCCATGATGGATACATTATCTGAAGAATTGAAGTGGCCTTATTTTTAGTTTTTTTTTATAAATTACTAGCTAGAGAGGAAAAAAAACTAATGACCATAGATGTTATACATAGTTCTAGTAATGAACTAGTAGATGATACCTCAAAAGGAAAACCTTAACCTAAATTAAAGAAGAGGAAAGTATCTTTCAATAGACCTAAAAACACCACCACAAAACCACCTCAATATTCTAAAATCATAAAGTCTTCTATATAAAAGAATGAAATTTTTGGTCCTTGAAACTTTTTGGTTGGTCCTAATCATGATGAAAGTAGATGGTTTATGAATATTACATCATTAGAGGTATAATTTAAACAACACAAGATTTATGTGACCTCTCAATATTCTAATCCTCCTAGAGGAAAAGGGAAAACATTTTCATATACACTTACATATTCATCTAATGATTAGTGTATCTTTGACCTAGGTGCTTATCATCATATCATTCATTCACAAGATCTCCTATATTACTTTATAACTTAAATTACATAACATATTAGTTTGGTAAATTATTCACATATTAAATTTTTTGAATCAATAACTATCAACATACATGATGGTTATTTTACAAGTGTATTGCTTATACACAAAATCTCTTCTAGTCTTCTCTTTGTATATCAAATATGCAATTCTATTACTATTTAAATAGTGGAGCCTACTCCATATCATGTTTTAATAAGAGAATGTAATGATCCTAGTGATATATTTGATATAGGTACATTAGATCATACTACCAGACTCTAAACTTTTGATAATTTTTTTTCTAGGTATTCTTAACCTTTACTTGTAGCACAAGGTGATAGTCTTATCATGTTGTGGTATGAAATGATAGGGAATTTAAGTTATGGATATATTCAATAAATAACTAAAAAAAAATATTGTAAATGGCCTTCCAAAGTTATCATGTATTGATGAAATAAGACCTTAATGTCTATATGGTAAACAACACCAATATTCATTTCCAGTTGGTAAGGCCACATGCACACATGCACCCTTAGTGTCTGTTCATAGTCATATGATGACTTTTCAAATTAATTCATTTTCATGGGCCAAATATAAATTCATATTCCTTGATGACTTTACTCATAAAACATGGGTCTATTTTACCATTTTAGAAATTGAAGTATTTGAGACTTTCAAGGATTTGAAAGTCTTTGTTAAAAAGATAATCATCTATTGCTCTTAATAAGTTACACACTAAAAATGGGATGAATATCACATTAATGAATATATATATATATATATATATATATATATATATATATATATATATATATACATATATATATATATATATACATATATATATATATATACATATATATATATATATATATATATATATATCTCTGTGTGTGTGTGTGTTGAGTAGGGCATCCAACATTACATCACTATAGTATACACTCCCCAACAAAATGATATAGTAGAGAGAAATAAGTGAACATTGAAAGAGATGGAAAATTACATGATTCAACCTAGAAATTTGAGTCCATAATATTGGGTTGAGGTAGTAAATTGTTAAAACTACATTTAAAACCATATGCCTCTCAAAGTTGTATAGAGTATGACACAATAAGAAGTTTGATCAAGTATCAAGCTTGGTATTTCATATTTTCATGTCTTTGGGAATTAGGCATGGGCAGTTTTTCTTTAGAGAAAATAGGAAACACTAGACAATAAAATATGACCACTCATATTTTTAAATCTTGTTAAGATGTAAAATCTTACCACATTTTTTATACTATCACACATTGTTTGTTGTTTCAATAGGATTTACATATTTATGATCATCTCACTCCATAAGAGTCTACATAAAGTAATTATTCTTCTCATTTTATAGGTGATGGTCAAGACTTGATATCTATTGTTCATCATAATGAGGATGATTTTTATCTTGCACCTGTTCATCCAACACAAGCATCTTCTACACAATCTTGGGTCGAGTGGGCACAAATCATTGTATATGAAGTGGGTTCTTTTTTTGGTGATCCATTTTATTCTTGTCACCCTCATTCATAGATATATGGTGTTTCTTTGATGGGAAAGATATTATTCATTGTCTATTTTTATATTTATAGGTCATTTGTAAACCTGAGTGGTATGTTACAATATACAATGAGTATTCTTCATTAATGAAGAATAATACATGGGATCTAGTCCTTCTTTCTAAGTGAATAAAAATTCTAAAATGTAAATGGGTATTTAAGACCAAATATACTACATATAGATGAGTTGATAATTACAAAGGTATACTAGTAGATAAGGGTTTGTGACAAGTTGAAGGATTTGATTAATTTTAAACCTTTTCCATTTTAACTAAGATGGATTGTATTGGGCTAGTACTTTATCTTTTCACTTCACATCATTGGCCCATTTTTTAGATTGATGTGAAGTGAATTTTCTTGTATGGTAATATACAAGAGGAGATATATATGTAAAATTCTACATGATTTGTGTAGTAATCACCATTATTTCTTAGAATCCATTGTTCTCTTTGTCGTTGCACACAAGTTCATAGAGCTTGGTATGAGAATATGGAGTGTTTCCTTTTGAGTTTTAGTTTCCATAATTTTGATTCATATCATAATGTTTCCATCCTAAAGCAAGGTGAGGATGTTGTAATATTATATTTTTATGTTTATGACCTTATTCTAATTAGTAGTTCAGCCTATTTGATATCGAACATCAGGGACAAGTTGGTATATAGGTTTATAATGACAAATCTAGGTATTCAACATTATTTTATTGCCCTTTAGGTTCATAAATATTCTAAGCGTATCTATATTGGACAACAAAATCACGTAATATATATTCATCATAGGTTTATAATGGTTCATTATAATCTTGGTACCAGTCCATATCAATCAGGTGCTATGTTATATGTCACTTATAATACTCCTCTTATTAATTTGACATTATATCGTAAAATTTTAGTTAGTCCTTTATACCTAATTCATATACATCCTAATATTAGATTTATGTTGACCCTTATCTCTTAATTTTCACATTATTATAATGAGATTCATTCACAAGCAATGAAGTATATTATATACTACATTTAAGGTACCCCACACTTTGGTATACATTACACACTATAAAGATTTATAGATATAATCACTTTGATTGGGCTAGTGATGTTGACACTCTTAAATCCACTTGTGTATTTTTATTCACACTTAGTTTGGGTGTAGTTTCTTATTCATACAAATGTTAGATAGCTAATGTGTTATCCTCCACTGATGTAGAGTACCTAAGTGCTATAAAAGATAGTCATGATGTACTTTAGCTTTGATAATTGATAGAAAGGTTTGGATTTACCTAACAATGTCCTATTATTCATTGGTGTGAGAACCAGTCTATCTTTTGTTATCTCGTGCAATATTTTTGAGAATAAACACCCTAAACATATTGAAATTAACATGCACTTAATGTTATAGCTTATTTAGGATGGAGTTCTTTCTTCAGAGTTTGTGTTTAGAGATAAGAAGATTGTTGACAGATTTACTAAGCCTTTGACTTCTCATTATCTATAGTTTCAAGAGATGATTGTGGTGAAGTTGTACATGGCTCTATTTCACATTATTTCCTACATTCCTTTATTTTTTTTTAATGTTTTTCTTCATTGTTAAATTAGTACCTTACCAGGCCTAATAGTTGGCATGAATATTTATTTTATACTCACTATGTTTCACTTATGGGAGGGTGTTAGAATAATGTGTGTTTAATCTTACATAGGGTCAATTTGTTTACCTAAGGTAATTTATTTGTTACCTAGGGTAAATTATATTTACCTACTATAGTTTATTGTTTATGATATTCGCTAAATAATATTTTGCATGTAATATTTGAAAAATGAATATTTTACAATTTTATCTATTACCATAATAATTATCAATATTTTACTCAAACACAATAAATTATGTTGTAATATATATTTTCCATCTAATACATTACATATTGATAAATAGATTATTATGGGACATCATCTATTATATTGGAGTGATTGAATAAAGTTATTTTATTTTTTCTCTGGAACTTTTTTTATAGGATTATTATTTTAGATTCTATCTTTTACACTGATCCTATGGGTCATGTGTATCTCCTACCCATTTAAACATATTTCTCTTGCATTAATATACATATTTCTTGCATTAATATTACCATAAAATATATTAGAACAACCATGGACAAACCATAGAGAATATGATATTTCATTGTTCACGTAAAATTGGGTTATCCATAAAATTATTGAATTACTATACTATGTGCTATTATGTAAATGTATCAATGAAGTATGCATGAAAAAATAAATTTGAATTAAATTCTATTAAAAGGATTGAAGCTCATTTTTTTAATTTTTAGTGTGGAGTTTTTAGAAAAATCCATAATCAAGATATTGGTACCAAGTGATATTTTTTCCATACATATATTAAATAGATCATCTAACATTTTTTTATGGTGTGTGTCTTACCTATTGGTAAATAGATTTTTTTTTTTAAATAAAAAATTCAACCATGAAATTAGATGGAGACACTTGGTTCATAACCAACTCACATCTTGATGTATATTTTCCATATTTTATATTTTAAATTATATATTAATATTTCTTAAAATCAAATAGTTACTTTCTAAATTGATGTGAAATTTATTCTTTTAAGAATTATTCAAATGTTGCATACCACCACTAGTGTTAAATATTCAGTTTAAAAATTTATAAGACAAACAAAATGAATGCTTGGGTCTTTGGCATAAAATACATGGAATTAACTCTCTAGAATTTTTGGGTAAAGAAACCAACATATATTCCTAGTCTCATTAATATATAAAGTAAAATGTATTTGAATAAATCATAAAAATGCATATGAAATTCAACATGGATACTACAACAACAAATGGTGAAATTTTGGTTGATTTTGACATACAAAAGCTTGCACATATCAAATGAACTTTTGATAATTAAAAATTTTCCATTAAAATATTCAAGGAACTTATTAGAAAATTATATTTGGGTAGTGTCAAATATGTTTTTTCATGTGGCTCATGGTTTTTTGAATTGATAATTATTTTAACCTTATATTTTATATTAGGTGAGACCCTATTGTTTTCATGCCAATTATTTTACTCAGTTATCCTATTACTTAAATGGATACTATATATTTCCATGGGATTATACCTATAAATTTCAAAAAACCTATGCCCAAAAGGTTGTCAAGTCTTATTATTCTTCCTATGGCTGTAATTAGAGTTATCATATTAAATTTTAATGTGGCACTTCTTTTTAATAATGAATTAACATCTAGATGTTATGTTATGATAGATTATTAATACTCATATTTTATATTACTATAATTATTTTATAGTTTTATTGTCTATTAAATTAATTTCATTACAAGGATTTTTACTATCATATTATTCATTCACTCAGGGCTAATTTTTCTTAACCCTAAATCATGTACCACTATTTGGATATTTTGCATTTTCATCATTAAAAAAATATTTTTCATAGTTTTTCCTCTCTCTAATATACACAAACCATTTCGAAATACAAATAAGAATTAACTACTGATTGAATATCCTAATTCAAGGTCTTGTGAAACAAAATTATAGCACATGGAATTTGCAAATCATTAACTTCAGGTCATTTCAAATATTTCAATATGTTTCAAATTTATATGAGAATATAAGCTATGCACAATCTATATTATATGATTTAGTTTTTGCCTTTTAATTTAATTTAATTTATTACTTATATGCATGTTTGATTTTTTGATTTAACAACTAATTTGGATGTCATATTATGTTTTTAGTTGGTTATTAGGTTATTATTTGTTTATGTTTTTTTCATACATCCTGAAGCTCATATAAACTTTCCTTGAAAATCATTATGCTAACTCAAAACCTAAGTGAAGGACATAAGTCACCCAATTAAGTAGATCATTGGGATCATTCTGAGTGTCACTATCTCACTCACACATAGGTGATGTTGATAAAGTTCCTCATATGGATTATCAAAAAAAATGTAATGAGAGTGATCCTCATGTCATAATCCTAATAACCTAGAGATGAGGTCATGATAGTTCCTCATATGGATTATCTCAGTCAAGCAAAGTATCGAGAGTCATCCATGTGTCATCATCTTTCTTACCTAGAAGAAATATCATTAGAGTTACATATGAAAATTAGTAATGATAAGTAGAGTAGTGATATCCATATATGTTTTGTCATCTTGTTCACCTAGAGGTGACACAAATAGAGTTCTTTATGGATATTATCCTTAGAAAGTGAACTAGTAATAGTTGTCCATGTGTCATCATCTCATTAACCCAGAGGTGATGTTAGTAGAGTTCCTCATTTATATTATCCTAAGAAAGTGTAATAGTGAGAGTAATCAACATTTCATCATCTTTCTCACCTAGAGGTGATTTCATTGTATTTATCTATATGGAACATTTAGGAAAGTAGATCAATGAGAACCATCCACATGTTAACATTGACTAACCCATGGAGATAATGAAAAAGTGAAAAAAGTCATAACTTAGAAATGTGTAGAGTAATCAAACACATGTAACTTAGGTAGATAAATAGGTAACAAAAATAAGAACTCAAAGCTTTAAATCATGGAAAAGATATGTCTAACACATTACGCTAAATAGGCACCCAAAATCAGGTAAAAGAAGCCACATGGAAATAAAATCCATGGAATTTGGCACTATGAAAATCAAATGGAAAGAATAGATAGGAGTTGGAGTGAAACTCATTGTTATCAGTGATTTATATGAATTAATGAATTAATAAAACTATTATTTTGGCCATCCTATATTGCACATCTGATACATACTACTACAACTACATTAGTGGTATATTTTTGTGTGTCTATAGTAATAATGTATGTTTTAGTCATAACTCAAGTTACTACAATAGTTTCATCCACTTTAGTTTTTATAGATGTTACCTTATAATTTTATTTTTCCAATGGTGCAACATAAACATCCCTTTAAATGCCTATGTATTTACATGATTCAACTAAGTGGGATCTATTAATTCCTAATTTATTTGGTATATATAAAATATATTTTACTCAAGGAATTATATTATGGTAAAACAACATTGTACAAGCATGCTTTGCATGAGAATCGACACATCATTCTATTTTCTAAATATAATTTTAGACTTTGATTGAGAGATGAGGTATTCCCATCCCAAGCTTATATACTTTTATCCTCTAGATCCCAAAAGGAGTAAAATTTTGACTATTAAGATTAATAATAAATTCTAAAGATCATTTTGTAGATATTCTTGATGTGATTTTTTTTTTCAAAACCTTTGAATCATTTAGGAAGTTCTATCATTTTGGTATCTTAGTTTATTGGATGTGTATGAGTTATCTTTTTAATATAATTATACATATTTTGATATTACTATGTTTAATGCCTTTTATGTAGTAGTCATAATCCTCATTGTATATGTTCAAATGAAATATCAAAAACATGATAACCTTTGATTATGTATGCTTAAATTTATTTTATTATTGTTTCCTTAGACTCCTAACTATGCTTGATTATTGGTTTGTTCATAACA
>JARHVA010003606.1:930000-1160000 GCA_037957365.1 Torreya grandis | reverse complement strand
AGTGATTATAATTTTATATTTTACTCAAACTATTTCTCGATATCCTTCTCATATTATCATTATAAGTTTTACATAGATACAAAGACATTCAACCCTATCTAATATTCAACTTCTACTCAACAATATGTTGTGAACATTTGCTTATATTTTGAAGATCCATGAAATATTTTATATTAACCTATGTTTTCTTTATGATTTTTAATTGAATGCATGTTGACACATAATTTTTGAATAAGAGGTAGACACCCAAAAAAAATAGAAACATAAAATTATTTATTGTTATTTTGTAATTAATTTAACTAAATTCTTATGTTTAACAATTTTTTTATAAATTATAAAATATGATTATTGTGACTGAATTTTACCATTGTAAAATTCAATATTACCATGCATCTTATCCTTGTGTTACATCATGTTTCACAACCCCTTTAATTAGGGACTTATGCATCCCTTATTTGCCTTTTTCAAACCTAATCGTTGAAAGTCCACATGAGTTTAGTATTTATTAAAACCAAATTCAAATATCTCAAATAAATATAGAATTTTTATAACTCATTTAAGACAACTAACACTTATTCATAGATAATGTATTAAATATTAAAAATGTGTAAAGAAATCAAGCCAATATAAAAGTATTTATTATTCTTTGAAGTAACATTTCTAAACAAACACTTTTGGTGCATGGGATAATGTTTTAAATCACTATAATTATTTTCAATTACGAAATTTATTTATTATAAAATATTATTTATAATCCTAAAATTTATATATATAATTAATAAAAAATATTCTAAAAAAATCATTGATATTTTATTTAATCATATATATAATTTTAAAAATAATAATGTGTTTTCATAAAAAAGGTGATTCCATACACATGAAACTTAGTTATGTGTATGTACACCCACACACATGCATGGATGCACACATATATGTGCAACAATTTAAATAACCTTCACTCAAAAAGTGGAAGTGGTTTGATCATGGCTAAGGCATTAGTGTATCTATATTCCCATTTTTTTTGAAAAAATCTGAAGATTAATGTCATCAATGTGAAGAATAGTTAAGGAGGTAATCATGAGATGACACACACATGCAACTATGATTATATGGTGTTCATCAACACCAAGTTATGAATTAACTTGTCAAAACATGAGAAGTGATAATTTCAAATAATCACACTGATAGTTTATATAAGTCCACTAGGTGTATATGACTTAATCACCTATAATGAATAAGTCCTAAAAAACATAAGTCACAATGAGAAACAAAAATAATTTTTAACTTCAATATGACACAAGATTAATAAATTCATAAAGGAACAAATGCATGCATAATAACTTATTTGTTGTTAGGACTAAGTTAAGAAATAGTCAATTTCTAAATATGAAATAAATACAACCAAGAAATTCAATCACCAAACCCTAGATTGTCATTACTGATTACAAAATTGGTGAAAATATATTTCTTTATATAATGCATTTAGAATGATAAAAAACAATACATATGATTTTATTCCACTACCCATAATCTACATCTAATTGAGGAGAATAATATTACATCACAACCAAACAAACAAAAAGACAATTATCCATATCACAATACTAAATCCATATCACATAAAATAAAAAATATTATAATTTATAATAAATTATTCTCCATAATTATATAACATCAATTTAATAAATAAAAATTAATTTTATTAAATATATTAAATAAACATATAAAACAAAATAACAATAATTAACTAATTCATCATATATAAATTATTTAATTAATAGTCAATATTACTAATTTGATAAAAATAAATTTATATTAACATTATTTATCTTATCTTTTTATAACTTATAACATTAATTATAAAAATGTTACTAGAAAATATAACACAAATAAAATTAGGTGTGATAGTGTGAAAGGGGAAATTGTGTGCATTATGTTCCCTTTATGATAAATAAATCAAATCTCTCTCATTTTGATTGAGTGATTCATCTCATAACAAAAATGATATTTCAATGAGGGTATATATATAAAAATAAAAGTTCTATCGCTTCAGATGATCAAGAATTATATATATAAAT
This sequence comes from Torreya grandis, assembly GCA_037957365.1. Classification (NCBI taxonomy): domain Eukaryota; kingdom Viridiplantae; phylum Streptophyta; class Pinopsida; order Cupressales; family Taxaceae; genus Torreya; species Torreya grandis. Next base: position 1,157,922 of record JARHVA010003606.1, on the reverse strand, counting down.
AAAAGTTTTATCATTTTAGATGATAAAAAAATGATTGATAAATGCATTTAAAAATGAAAAAATTCTTACGTGTGTAATTCACTTAACGGGGAAAAAAATTATGTTATATTTATTATATATCGCATTAATTTGAAGAAACTTACTCATAATGCATACCTTTTTTACATAAATATTTTTATATATGAATTATTTTTATATGTTATATTTTATAATAATATCATCTTTTTAATATGATATAAAAATAAAATTATATAAAATAATAGAAGTATGTTAATTTATAATAATAATTATTCTTTATAATTAAATAACATCAATCTATTTAATGATAATTAATTTTATCAATTATATTACATCATCATATAAAGTAAGATAACAATAATTTATTTATTTATAACATAAAATATAGTTCAATTGTCACCATTATATATATATATATATATATATATATATATATATATATATATATATATATTTGGTGGTAAAATTTAATCAAAATCAAAGTAAATTCCTTAGAAAAATTAGATATAATACTTAAAATAAATAAATTTTATACATTATATTACCTTTTAGATTGATTATTATAATAATAAACCTAATTCTCTCTCTTTACGTTTGGGGTGAAGAGTTCAGCTCTTTAAATAAATGATATAATAATATAAAATTAATTTAAATTTTATACAGTTGTAATGATTTAGATAACTAACAGTAAATGTTAAATAAGTCCAACAATATTGTAAAAAACTTATTCGGAATAAATACATTTTCTATTAATATATTTAATACTAAATATATGAAAGGCCTTTATAATATATATTATAAATGTTATATATAATAATTTATTTTAAATATTAATTATTCACTCATCTCTTTTTATGTGTAATCATATTTATAAACATAATTTTAAGGTGTATGTGTTTTAATTATTGTATTTAATATAATTAACTTGGAGGTTTATATCTAATAAGGCTTTAAACTCTAATTTTATAAGATTTAAATCTTATTTCAATGTGAAGGCCCATATTTAATTAGAATGTCTAACTTCATATTAATTAATTATAATAATATTTAAAATTTTATGTCTGATTTAAAATTTTATTAAATATTTTTTTTATAATATTTATTATATAAATAATATATAGATATGAAAACATTCAACTTAATCTGATATTCATATTTTTTTAATATAATGAACAATTTTAGAACATTAATTTATGTTGTGAAGATCTAGCATGATTTGATATCTACTTATGCATGTTTTATTAATTTGAAATCTATGGATGTAAACGCTTCAAGGTTGAGTAAGATGTAAATAAAATAAATAAATAAAAACATGTAATTAATTTATAATTAATTTTCACATTTATTATATTTAGGTAATTTTGTTTGAATTGAAAAAAGATATGATTGTTATTGTTAAATTTAATCATTTTAAAATTAAATATTACCACATATCTTATTTTCATATTATTACATTTTTAAAAACCATTTTAAAATAAAGACTCATTTCTTTATTTATTTTTTAATTCAAATGTTTAATATTTGGATTAAGATAAATTCATTTTTGAATTGGTGTGGAATCCAATCTACACATATTAGGAGGTCTAAGTCTCCCCTTGGCATATACAACATAGAAGAAGGTACAACTTATTAGGAAAATAGAGAAGACCCAATCAAAAGATGAAACACTAACCAAAAGAACAATAACTATCATTGACTAGTGTAAGAATTAGCTAGTTTTAGATAGATTAAAAATCAACTTGGACTAATGGAGAGAGAGAGAGAGGCCCAGGTCTCAAAAAGAACTATTAGGATTCTAGGGGGACCTACACCTAAAAATGTCAATAAGGGGATCATCAAACTGGTATTTAGCTAGATCTAAAATCAGGGTAGGCACAAATGGAAGCCTAGGTCTCCTTAAAGAAGAAGAAGAAGAAAAAAAGAACAATAACTACTTTTCATTGGTGCGAAATACAACTAATTTTAGCTAGATAAAAAACCAATCTAGACTAATAAAAAAAGGCCCAAATCTCAAACATATCCATCGGGGTCTATAGAGGACTCAAACCCAAATAAATTAATAACTCAACACACCGTGAACAATTAATGGGGCAAAACTAAAAAAACCAAAACCTACCAGGTTGCCAAAAAAGACTCAAAACCAACAAATCAATAATAAAAATTAACAAAGTCTCAAAAGGGACCAAAACCCTATAAGGCTTATTAAAAAATGACAACCATTGAATATTAACATGAGTTTATTATTTTCCATGATTAAATTCAAATATCATTTATAAATACACAAGTCTAATAACTCATTTATAAAACTAACACTTATTCATAAAAATATATTTAATATTAAAAAATGTCTAAAATAATCAAATAACTATCAAAACATTTATTATTGTTTGAAGTAATATGTCAAAAAAAAAAAACCTTTTTCACATAAGTTAAAGGTTTATATGTTATTAAAATTATTTTTAATTAAATAATATATTTGTTGTAAAAAAATATTTTTTAATTTAATTATTTCACATATAAAAATTAATAATAAGTAAGACACTCTCACCAAAAAATTCCATTTTTTCCTTCAAATCTTAAATATTATAATTATTCTATTATAAAAAGTAAGAACCATTTTAAAAATGTTAAATATTTTATATTGTATATTAAAAATAAAGACTTCAAACAAAATCAATGTTTTATATAAACATCATACTATTAAATATTGATTTAAAATTAAATAATGTAATAACCCTAGTTATATATAATTAAAAATAAATAAATTATCAATTTTACATTAATGTGTAATCCGGAACGCCACCTTACCGAATAGAATAGATGCCAATGTCCACGTATGCTTATCATAAAAAAGACACCTCCGGCAAATATATCAATAAACAAATTTAGCGAAGAATATTTCGTCGTACTATTAATACTTACCCCAGGTTTATGGATTATTGCTTTCCTAAAAGAAAAATAATTTGTTTCGAAAACAATGCTAGGATAATAATGAATATAACTTTTTATCTTTTAAAGAAAAATAGTATAATTTGTTTTTATCGAAATAAAAAAATTATAATAAACATAAATACTAAATTTATAAATAATTCAGCTAAAAATATATGAAATATATCTATATATTAACTAAATAGAAATATACAAATAATCTTAAAAAATATAGGTGGTATGAGAGCATGTCATGCAATCATATTAAGTAAAACATAGGAACCAAAAATGGAAGTATCACTAATAGCGAGATAAAGCTTAAGCGGAAGTCACATAATAAAAGAGAACTTTAAATAGTAAGAGTAAGACCAAAAGGAGGCAGATCCTTATCACCCAGTTCCCAGCATGAGCTTGATAAGTCATTGCCATCTAGTATAGGAACCCAATGAGTACCTTGCTCTGTGTCCCTTTTATCACCTTCTTCCTATCTCCAAGTGGACGAAATGATCAAAAAAACCCTGGAGAACTTGCCCAACACGTCCAATCTGCCTCCATAAGGCACCCCCAAAATATCCGAGCACAGAGGGAGTGTTCTAGCAACTATGCGCAGTCGAAGGAGGATGCTACGACTACCACCATCACTGCTACCCAAAAAAGATCATACGCTAATATAAAATACCGCTATAAAAACGACGTCAGAAATGGCTGCATGGATACCCACCACGAAATGGTAGAGCCACTCTATCCTTCAATCTATGACGACTAAATGGAGATGACAGAATCAGAACTATTACAATAAAATGACAACTTTTACTAAAATTGAAAAGCTAAAAAGAAGGCGGCTTGCGCACGGTATTTTTATTCTTTCTATGCAACGTTTACTGACCGAAAAACAAAATGAAAAATTTAAATTACCCGCTGAAACTTTTATCGACCGGATAATAAAACATTTGTTTTAAAATCGCAGGCAATTTGGCATTATTAGGTACCACTTTTCAAGCATTACTACCAGACTCTCGCCTTTGACCATGTAAACATAAGCCCGTATCAACAATGGTGACTGCAAATGTCAATTTGTACTTCAGTTACCATTTAAATTCCTGAATCACATGAATAACGCGATTTATTTCCTTTAAAATATCATGAAAAACTACCACAAAGTTCTATTCAAATTTCCATTAAAATATTCAACCAATGTAATAGTATGAAACTATGATTAATCTGAACATTATTAGCATGAAAAAACTCCAAGTCAGTCCTCACTAAATGTCATGAAATCGTTTTTACAGGATTTTTTCCATGGCTTTGTGCCGTTACCTAAAATGCTTGTAAATCTATTGGTTTTTTTAAAAACTTCTTTCCAAAAACCCTACCTCTTTTATTTAGAGCAATTTTAAGTTTATGTTAAATTGGAGAGAGAGAGAGAATAAAAATGAATAATATTATATAATAAACTAAAATATTAAAATATATTAATAAATATGTATAATATATAATATAATATTTTATAATAATTAAATAATATTATTACAATTATTATTTATTAATTATTAAAATTATAAAAATTAGTATTTTTAGAGGCTAAATTTTTTTATACAGTTATTCCAAAAAACAAATCTTATTTATAATTCTTAACGCTCTTTCAATCGTAAATTTAGTTGGATCATAGTGTGCCAATAAATACTTCCTTGAATCTTTACCGAGTTAGCTAATGTAAAAATTATGTTAGTGTCAACATTTGTGATACAAATTAGATCGCATAAATTTACTTTAGCATGTTAAAAAAATAAAAATGAGCCCCAATTTTGATGGTCTTAATTATACTAAAACATCAAATTCTACTAGTGATAGATAAGTTTTCCGTTTCACTTGAATCAATACATTTTAGAGATATTTTGATTATAATAATGAATTAGTAGAAATACATTTTAGAGTTATTTTTATTATACCATTGAATTTAGTGTGACCAATAAACATAGATACAACATTTTTTTTTACTTAAATAAACTTGTAAAAGCACCATGACAAAGGAGTTTTACCAATTTAGCTACCTAGTGATTAATTTTAGATTTTTTTTTCCAAAACAAAAAATTAATTTAGAACAAGTGAAAAACAAAAATAAAGCTTTTTATTTTTTAATGAATCATCCTCTAAAAGCACCATAGTATAGGAGTTTTACCAATTTGGATATCAAATGGTTGTAATTCTTAAATATGGATTTACATGTTGAACTAGTCCCGTACACTTTAAAAATTTATCTCAAGGATTTACCCTTCAATTTGTCTTTACTTGAAGCCAAAATAATCACACTTGCCACCTCACTAGGTCTAATTATTTATTTCTTAGTATAACCTTGATCTCTTTAATTATCTCAATTATTTGTAATTAGAGAACACCTAAAATTTCATATATGTCCTCAGCTATCAATTTTAAGAACTAAACAAAATTTCCCAATGCTAGATAGTTAAATTTATGATAGGGCATCAACATCAATGTTATTATCATTGATCCAATTCAAGTGTCCTTACCATTAGAAAAATAAAATTTATAAATATTTTAGTGTGTGTACGTCTACCTATTAATGTTATTAACAGGATAATTTCAAAAGACATAGTATAAATACAATCCAAGGATTACTCATTATTCATCTATAAAATATCAAGAAATATTCTCTCAATCTAAGGCATATGAATGGATTTCAAAGCACATAAATAATATATTCTTCGTATTCATTCATATTTGCATATTAATCATATAATTAGTTATAGTACAAATCTTAAGCATTGAAAAGGTAGCCCATGAGCCATATTTGTCAAGTTAGAACCTAGGTCAATGCATGCATTTTCATATGGTATATTTCAACCATGTGTACACACAAATTCCCACAAATGGGTTAAAACTACTTAACTCTAATGCCCTCCTTGGAGTATTGGCTATCTAGGAAGCACACATTAACATAGGTGTATTTCAAGTTAGCTCAACATAATGAGTTCACTAACCCATTTTTTGGCAAGGTAACCTAACCTTAGGTGGATAGATAGGATTTGATCTATAAAAATGGATACAGAGTATGTGTGTGAGATCCATATACATCATAATAAAGGTTACATAAAGTAAAAAAAATACCTAGGTGATCACATCTTGATACAAAAATCATTATGTATAGGATAATTTCATCGAGATTCAGATAGTATTATCGATTCAAGTGTCCAAAAGTCAAGATAGATGTCTAGGCATCCTAAAAGATTATTTTAAGAATATAATAACTAATTCCTGAGCATAAGTCAATGTCTTTCTCATCTGTAGATCTCACATTAATTCTTGCATCTTTGCATAAGTTAAGCATTATTTATTATTTGTGATTGTTCAATAAAAACACTATTTGAAATTGTACTTTATATCCTTAATATTTTTTCTAATTTAACATCAAAATTGAATTTCATAAACTAGAATATGTTATTGACCTACTTTAGGGAATAATTTACATCAATCTTGAATATTTTATTACCTCGTAATGCTTTAATCCTTAAAACTAGTGAAATAGTTGGTAAACCTAACCACTATATATTTCCATGAAAATCATATTTTTTATAGGGTTTTTAACACCCTCAAGTATTTACTTTGTATTTATATTGATATTCAATATATTATTTAGATGCAACCTAGGTGTAGTCCAAGATTAGGTTTTATTCCTATTGAATACCTTGAGGTATTCCTTGGACCACCCAAAATATCTCAATCTAATAGCATGTTAAATTTTTGTAATAATGCGAGTCTAAAAAATGATAATGAAACAAATACATAGAATTTTATTATACAAGATATATCCAATCATGAAGATAATGAAACACAAAAGGATAATTAAAATACCCAAGTTCACTAATAACAAATTAAATCTATTGCATTATATGAAAATTGCATTCATGTAACTCCTAAAGATCTCCAAAATATCCTATATACTATACTAACAACTAAAAAATCTAAAAGAATTGATTAATAACCATGTGCATCTCTTAATCACACTATTAGTAATACAAGACACCCACATATTTTTTATCTCTCCCCTTGAGCAAAACATTACACATTCATCTCAATGGGGCACATGAGATGTGTTTTCACACCATTGTTCCCCAAAATTCAAGCCATTGATATTACATCTCCCATGGTATCCATTAACAAAAGTGTTTGCATTCCCTTTGATGACTTATATAACTCAAAACCTTAGTCATCAAAATTTGTAAGATCTTGTACAAACTACAAAAAAATTTCAAGGTAAGGCTACCAACATTTACCAAAATTAAATTAAATCACCACATACTATTAATCCCAAAGATGTGTTTCATAACCCTATTACACCTTAGATATATTTGTACCCTTTGCCAATTTGTTTTTTTGAACCCAAGTTTACACTTTATGCTGGAAAGGTTGATCTTGAGTAATATATTTTATCCTATTAAGTTTCATCCTTTAATTATGATTCTAATAAAAAAACATCTGACCAAATTATTTCAAGGAATATTGAAGGACTATGATTTTATATGGTTCTTTGATATTCTAAAACAATTAGTGAAAGCATTCAAATCCATATACAATAAATTTTAACCAATTTTTTCAATTAACATGATTAGAAAGATGTCATACAGATAAATTTCCAAATCAACAAGGAACCAATGAACCAATTAATGAATATTTCTTGAGATACAAGATAATGTTGGAAAAAATGAAAAATCTAATGACAGATAAATAACTTGAAGATATATTCAAGGAATGTTTGCTTTCTCCCTAGTCTTTTTCTAATGATGATAGCTCTCTTGATGATAAATCTCTTTATGGTTTTAAACAAATTCAAACTCATGTGCACACTCCTACCAACTTTGGTTTCAAAAACATGTAATCTATGGGATATTCAGGGGGTGCATTTGGTAATTGTTAAGATAGTATTCTTGAACCTCTTTTACCTAATTTCAATGCGAAATATAAAGGTCTTGGTTTTAATGATTCTCATGTTTCTAATGCAAATTTATAATCTTATTTTCTTCCTCATCAATGAACTTATAATACAACTTATTTTAATTTTAATGTTGATAATGCCCATAATTTGGTTAACAATGATAAGCCTTATGCACATTATAGAAACCATGGGCATTGTCTATCTAAATTTTGGAAGTTATATCCATGTAAATCTTGTGATAAATCTATGCACTGCACGTTACATTGTTAGAAAATGACTACATATCTTACTTTTAAGGGTAAATCTATTTGGATTCGTAAAGAAAATGAATCTTCTTATGATTTTGATATGTATTTATATGATATTTCTTCTAATGATTTATGCAAAATATATTTTTCAAGTGACACATCTTTTTTGTCTCTATTTTGATTAAAATCAATCTTTTATACATTCTTTGCTTTTTATTATAAAAGATATATTCTTTATTTATAAATTTTTTAACTAACCTCTTTTCTTGAAAATCTACGTACTTTATGATGAAAGTTTTTTAACTTCATTTGCCTAGTTGTACATACACTTTTATTGCTTTATGTATGTAGATTCTAATTTGATGATATATTGGTGACATAACTTGAAAGATTGGTGTTAGCTTTCTTGTTTTAAAGGTTTCTAGATCATTACTCATTTTGGTTGTTCTTCATTCCAGTATGCATTGACCACTTTATTCAAAAAATATTTTTGGATATTCTTTATGATCACAATTTATTTATTGTGACTTGTGGTGGTACCTTTTCTTATTTATTATCTCAATATGTTTTAATTATTCTTGAAGGAAGTTTCTAATAAGTAGTATTATTATGTAATTTCAAGTTCTCTCTTTGTTTGTAAAAAGTTTTATCTATGTTTGTAACCCCAAATATAATCTTATGTTAGTGTAATTAACATTGTATTACATTATTGACAGTTGGCAGTTTATTATGTGCTTCAATTATGTTATCAGTTAGGTACTACATGTCATTTAGTTACAATTTTGTAACTTTATTTTCATTTTATATATTGTGATTCCACAAGAATTTGATATCAATCAAAGTTTCATTTTATTTCACGCTAGTATCAAAGCATGTTTTCCATGGAGTAGGAGAAAAACACATCATCATATGGTAATAACCTATGGAAGTGATAAAAATCATGAGAAATCAAGTCTTGATGCCAATAGAAGTCGCTAAAAAAAGTAGCCCATAAAATTCATAATACCATGAACTTACAAAGTAGGGAAGTACAATGGTGAACTGTGGAAATATAATGATTTTGGAGCATTGAATACCTACGACTCAAAAACCTGGTCCACTACATGTGTAGAAGCATCTATGGAGATAATAAATGACTACTGTAGAAGCATCTAGGAGACAAGAGTATAAAAAAAATCATTTTATGAAGCAAAAATGTAAAGCCTAATGCAAAGAGCAAACAAAGCACTGGCTGGGTGTAGAAGATTCACGTCAAGAAAAGAAGTCTAAAAAGTTGCAAGAAGAGTTTGTAACACCAGAAAACAAGTTTTAGGCATAGAAGATTGGTAAAAATCTCAAAGAAGGGAATGACGCATATGATGAACATGAAGAAGAATTCCCTAAAAAGCATCCATGTTTGACTGCATGAGCATACCGAACCCATCTTTTTGTGACATAATATTAATGAAAATAATTTAAAACCTTTAAAAAGGTACAATTATTACTAAATAAATAAAAATACAAAAAAATTTGAAACTTTGAAGCCATATTTCCTATTTTGATTGTAATTTTCTTTCCAAAAATAAAGTAAGAAAACACACAAACATGTTTTGTACCCAAGTTGCTATTGTCAAATGCCCAACTCTCGAAAGGGACAAATTTTACCACTTGGAAGATGAAGATGCAAATGATTATTCAATTTGAAGAATTATGGGGCATCATCAATGGAATAATAACCAATCCTATCAGAATATATAAGAGAAGTTATATAAATCAGATGCAAAAGTACTCATGTTGATAACTCTCAGTATTAGTGATGAAGTATAACTACATGTTCATAATTGAAAGACATCGAAGAAGGCATGGGACATTTTATCCATAATTTATGAGGCAAAGAACCAAATCAGAATTCTACATTTTCAATTGCTTCTTCATACACTTAGTATGAAATCAAGTGAAAATTTTGAGGAGTTCTTATGTCAAGTTGTAGAACTACAAGCAAAACATGTTGCACTTAGAGAAAAGATAGAGGATAAGATGGTAGTTCTTATCATGTTGAGAGCTCTCCCATCTCAATTTTGCATGTTCATTATGACACTCAACATTACCAAGCAAGTGGTGTCATTTAAAGAAGTAGTCAATTTACTTTAATAGGAGGAAGCAATACAGTCTTTACATGAAGAATTTGAGAAGAAAGCCCTAATCTCTAATCAATAGGGTCCAAAATTCAAGAAATAACCTCAAAAGAAACCAAAACAACATCAAAAATAGTAGAAGATTGAGAAGTCAAAGCAGTGGTGTTACATTTTCAAAACCCACACGCATGATACTGATCAATATTGGTATAATGCCTTGGCTCAAGACCAATCCAATTAATATATCTATTCAAGTAAAGAAGATTCAAAGAAATCTAAAAGAGGTCTTTGATAATGGAAACAGAAAGGGCATGTAGCATCATGAATGGAATAAGAGAATGCATCTGATAGTGAAGTAGTAGAAGAAGTAGCATATGGAGCACATGATGATCTTGTACTAGTCTCCCAAACCTTGACAGTAGTGAGCAAAGATTGGTTAAAAGAATCTAGTGCTAGCAAGCACATGATTGGATGTAAGGAACTCTTTGATTCGTTGATAGGTCATCTAAATGGATATCAACTTTGAATTGTTAATGATAAAGAGTACATTATAGAAGGAATTGGATGTGTCACCATTCCTCTTGGGAAAAGGTGTTGTGTTCTCACAAAGGTACTCTATGTCCCTAGATTGACAACAAATCTCTTATTTTTCAATCAACTATTGAATCATAAGATAAAGTTAAACTTTGTAGTCTAGGAAGGCATCAAATTATGTCTTATTTATAGGTAAGGTCAGGTTGTTACTAAAACCTTCTTGAAGGATTGATTATTTTCCTTAGATACAGTTTTAGGTAGTGAAGTTGCACTCATTACCTCTATAGGAGAATCCACTACACTTTGGTACTACCACTATGGGCATCTATCTATTGGTTCCCTCTTCTAGCTCAGTTTTAAGGCAATGGTACATGGAATTCCTCAGCTTTCCCATTCTTTACAAATATGTTATGGTTGTCCTACAAGAAAATAACATCAGGTTCCATTTGAGTTGAGTTATTCACATGCTAAGGAAATATTTTCTTAGTGCATACTAATCTATGTGGACCCATAGCAACACCCCATTGAGGATTTAGGTACTTTTAGTTGTTTATTTATGACTTTTATCACAAAATTTGGGTCTTCTTTCTCAAATATAAGAGTAAATATCTTGCACATTTGAAGACCATCTATCATCATGTTGTTACATATTCTAGAAAGAAACTTCAACTCCTCTAATCATATCAAGTGAGGGAATTCACAACAAATAATTTTCAACATTTCTAAAGCAATATGGGATAAAGTAGCCCATGAATACTCCCTACATGGCTTAGTAGAATAGAATATCAGAATGATGCAATGATTTAGTCATGAAGATGGTTGGTTCCATGCTATCTATTGCAAAGTTAATAACACAATTCTGGGAAAAATCACTATAGATAGATGTATATCTTCTCAATAGAGCACCAATAAATATCTTCCTAGATAAGACACTTGCAGAGGTATGGAGTGGTTTGAAAACATCTATTTCTCATCTTTGAGTATTTGGTTGTACTTCTTATATGCATGTTATAGACAAGAAGAAAAAGAAGATTAAACCAAAGACCTTCCAGTGTATTTTTTTGGATATAGCACTACCTCCAAAGCATACCTTCTCAAGGATCCTGAGATGAAGAAGATTTATGAAGGTCATGATATGGTTTGTGAAAAGTCAACATTTGACTCATTGGCACAAAAGGAGATAATCTAGACCACCTCTCATAGACTTTTCCAATAGTTAAATGATGATCATGAAAAAGGTGAGCTATAAGAAAGAGAATTGTTTGTTGATCTTGGTAATCTACAGGGTATTTCTTCATCAAATTAGTAGCCACAATGATGTCCTAAATGGATAGATTCTAAAATGAAGGACTTACACCTTAACTCTTCTCCAAACACTTCATTAAGAGTTTGAACAAGAAGACAGGTGGGAGATGAAGTCAATCTTGCACTCATGAGTTCAATAGTTGACAAAACTAAACCAAAGATAGTTTTAGAGGCCTTAAGTCAACCCTAGTGGAAGAAAGCTATGGATTTAGAATATGATACCCTCATCAAGAATGGGATGTGGGAACTTGTTTATCTACCTATAAGAAATAAATACATTGGTTGTAAATGGTTCCTCAAAATAATGTACAAGGTAGATGGATCCATCAAAAAATATAAAGCATGACTTGTTACAAAAGGTTATGCTTAGCAATATGGCATTGATTATGAAGAGACCTTTGCAGCCATTGCAAAGATCAAGATGATCATAATTATTTATACACTGGCAGCACAATATGGATGAAAACATCAATATATGGATGTCAAGAGTGATTTCATGAATGGTGATCTGAAAGAAGTATACATGACCCAAATAGAAGGTTTCATCGATGATAAACATCCACATAAGGTATGTCATCTACTTAAGTATCTTTATGGACTTAAAAAAACACCTCAGGCATGGTACATAAAATTAGATAATCAGCTATTATAACATGGTTTCATTCATAGCCCCTTTGATTCTATTTTTTATATCAAGAAGCTTGGTACATATATTATCAGTCTTGTCTTGTATGTGGATGATCTTGTGATCATTGGTAGTTTAGATGATCTTGTTGATGCAGTGAAGAATGACCTAAAGAAATCTTTTGATATGACTGATTTGGGGATACTACATGATTATCTTGGCTTGGAGATATGGTAGAAACAAAATCACATCTTTATCTCCCAAATGAAATATGCCAAGACACTCCTATAAAAGTATAGAATGTTAGATTGTAAACCTCTTTCAACACCAATGGAGAAAGGTTTACAATTCTCTTGATTCCAAGAATCCCCTCAAGTGGATGCAACTCTCTACAGACAGCTTGTTGGGAGTCTCATCTACATGACCTACACCAGGCCAGATATATGTTTCAATATGAGATATCTTTCCAGATTTGTGTAGGAGCCAAAAAAATGTCACTAGGTTATGTAAAAATTGTTTTGAGATAGGTCTAAGGTATATTTGAATATGGCCTTGAATAAAAGAATAATAGTTAGTTCTTCTTGTAGGTGTACACCAACTCAAACTATGCTAGATCTGTTGATGATAAAAACTCTACTTCAGGGTATATTTTTCATCTCAGATCTAGACCCGTTTCATAGATCAACAAAAATTAGTCAGTAGTTATTCTATCATCCATGGAAGTAGAGTATCATGCTGCATGAGGAGCTATGTGTGAAGCAAGATGGATATGTTGCATTTTTTCTAATATGGAGATTCTTGAAGATCAACCACCAATTATATTTTGTGATTATCAAGGAGTGTTGAAGCTTGTAAATAATCCATTTTTTTCATGAATAAACTAAACACATTGAGGTTTTGTATCATTACATCATAGAACAATTCTTGAACCACCACATTAAGCTCTTATACTACTCGACACATTCATAGATAGCAGATATACTCACCAAATCTCTTGGCAAGGTGAAATTTGATCTATTTCAGGGGTACATTTGTTAAAAAATGTAATAAAGGAGGGAATGTTAGTGTATTGAACATTATATTACATTGTTGGGAGTTGGCAGTTTATTAGGTGCTTTGGTTCTATTATTGGTTAGGTGTTAGGTCTAATTTAGTTATAGTTTTGTAACTATATTTTCATTGTATATATTGTGATTCTATAAGAATTTGATAACAATCAAAATTTTATTTTATTTTATCTTAATTAGGAGTGTTGGAGAATTAATCTTAATTTAGATCCTTCCTAGATTTATAAGATTTTCCTAAGTCTTAGTTATGTGCATATTTATTATATTTATACATGCATTTTATTCTTACCTTTATGTGGTGTCACTCATCTCCTTTATCCACTTGTTGGATTTAGAGTTACTTGCATGTAACTCTTCCTTCTCTACATGGAACTCACTTCCCTCTCTTTGTAAGGAACTAGGCAACAGATGACAGACACATAGGGTGCTTGTAAGATCATAATATAATTTTATGTAAATTTAATTTTTTTCCTCTAGTTATATAAAAGAACCCTTCCTCTCCTCTTTTCCTCACTAGAATCTATAGCTCTCTCTCTCTCTTCTTCTCTTCGTCTCTTTATTTAATATTTTACTTGTTATAGATTTTGGTTTCAAGGTTTCTAATAATGTCACATAATTTTTTCTCTGATGCATTCAACTTTTCACTTTAAAATCTAATCTCAATTTATGGTTTGCTCCATGAGTGGTAATATTGGTTTTTGATTTTATTAAATTCTACACTCTTTAATGTCTTTGTTAAATCATCTTTGTGCAATTCCTAATATTTTTAGACTCAAGAAAATTATTTTTTAAAAAATAGATATATTATTGATAACCATATTATTTTTAGAAGATATGGAATAGTCAAGAACCTCTCATTAAAAAACCATCTTTTTCAAGCTTGATTTTGAGAAGGCTTATGATATGATTGAATTTCCTTTCATTAGAGCCATGTTGTAGGTTCTTGTCTTTGGCCCATTATTTATTTTGACTACTAAAATTGTATTTTAGGATGCCTCTTTTATCACTTCATTATTTAAGGTCACCCCTTACCATGTCCTTATATTTAATATCTATTGAGATCTAAATTATGTATTGGCTCATAGAGTCAAGCAGGGTCACATTTAGGGTATTTCCCCTCAATTAATCCATGTCTATTTTTTCAGATCACACCTTCCTCACTATGGAAGAGTAAGAAAAGTCATATAAGGAAGTTATTCAGTGTGTTGAAACTTTTTTTTCTAGCTTTTGTGTGTAGCTTGCATTAGAATAAAACACAATGTTGTAGACAAAGTATGATTCCCATGCCCAAGTGGTTTATCCAATTCAAATGTAAATGGACTCACTGAGGGGAATAATTCATGTTTATGGGAATCTCTATTTCCTTTTATTGTTTCTTTATAGAGATGTGGCAATATGTCATAAACATTATGGAGAAAATGGTTGAGTGCTGGGTTACCAAACACTCTCTCGTATAGGAATGTTCCAGGTATGCAAAAAAATTATAGTTGCTACTCATGTCTATTATTCCTCATGTAGAGCCCCTTATAAAGTGTAATATGGAAAGTTGGCTAAAATTCTCAAAGTCATTCTCTAATCTAATGCCAAACAAACATGGGTTTTCCACAGAATTACTTTAACATTTTTTATCTAAAGATGTATGGAAGTTATTGACATCTACTGAAAAAGCATGGATTTTTGTGCAAAACGGCTGAGTAGAAACATTGAAAGTATTAATTACTAAAACATTATTCTTTCTACATCATTGTATATCATTTATATCTCCTTATGGTAGATCTATTTGGAATAACATTATTTCCTATACACTATTAATCAGTTTTACTCCAATAAAAATTGAAAGATATTTTATGACAAATAATTCGGAAAGCCTATCTAAAGTGGGTTGATGATAGCTTTCATAATTATCTTTCCGTCAATGATGATAGTCTTCAGTCTCCCATCATGATCAATACTAATCTTCTATTGACAAAATTGTGTGGTATATATATATATATATATATATATATATAAATAATATATTAGTCTAGATAAATTCCTGTATTTATTTATATAGAAAAAAGGAACTGGGGAGAGTGGCGGATCCCAAGAGTAAAGCTAAAGATAAATTGACAAATAATTGAGAGTAAAAATGTTAGAAACCAAGCCAAATGGAAAAGATTAAACATGCAAGTCATTTGAAACTCCCGCTATTTAATGCTTTTACTCGAAACATAACACAAGTACCTGCATGATTTTCTTTTTTGGAAGGGCAAAAAGATTATAAAATTTTCTGTATCTGATTCAATAATTGTTTAAAAGACTTTACATATAGATAATATTTTTACAATTTATGGAAGAAAATATGATTTCCCACAATGGGTAAATCTCATTGAAGCAAAATCTGGACAGGCGCCTTTTTGTAGCCTAATCCAGACCCTCTATCTCAATACAAGTCAGCTTGCATTGAGAAGAGGACGAGACAGGAGAAAAAACATGGAAATTAAAACACCCATTACAATTGCTATATACCTATATATGTCTGCTAAGCTTTGATTCAATGATCTCTTCTTCCTCTTCGTAAATTGTATGAAGCTCACTAAGATCCGTCTTCAAACGTCGCTTCGTTGCAAGTACATTATGTAAAATTGCAGTGGAATCTGCAAAATAAATTATAGATCTTGCTGGAAAAAGCAGTATTAAATTGATAACTTGCAAAAAAAAATAGAGAAGAAAAAAAAAACTGAGAAGAGAAAAAAACAGAGCAGCTTGTTGAAAAACAAACTTAGAATTTTTCAGTATATCCAAAGATGCGTTCATCTTACATTAGGTAAACATCCTTTGTTAGCTTAACTCACGCACATGAGCTTAACTCAGGCAAATGCAACAGTTAGAGATCATTTGTTAGCATGCACAGCAGAGTTAACTAGGCGTAAGAGGCATAAATAACAGAGCATCCGTTATTCATGCACACAGAGTTAACCGGCGCAAGAGAAAAGAGTAAACTGCGGAGATAACTGGGAATAAGCGGAGATAACTGGGAATAAGTGCTAACACCCCCCCTTAAGTCTAACTAAGGAGACAAAAAAAAAAGAGGAAAGAGGGAAAACCCTGTGGGAATAAAACCCCCCCTCAAAAGTACACTAAGTGTGCATGGCAGCTAATGTGTTGCAGTGTTCTTCACACCAAGAAGGTCTCGTAGAAAATAAAACTTTTGCTCAGTGAATGTCTTCGTGAAGATGTCGGCAATCTGTTCAGAAGTGGCACAGTACTGCAAGTCGATGACTCCATCATGTATCAATTCGCGGATGAAGTGCATGTGGATCTCGATGTGTTTGGTCCGTTGCCGTTGTATGGGATCTCTACAAACCTTCAGTGTACTTTGATTGTCACACCAAATGACAGTCGGATGATGAAAGAGGATACCAAGCTCAGTTAGGAAGTGTTGCAGCCAAATGACTTGAATGGTAGCGTTGACTGCACCTCTATATTCAGCCTCTGTTGATGATAAAGCAATGGTAGATTGCTTCTTACTTGACCAACAAATGGGCCCTGATCCCAAACTAAGAACATATCCTAAAGTGGACTTGCGATCAATGTTATCACCAGCCCAGTCAGAATCAGTGTAACCAATGAGATCCAAAGTACAACTTGCTGAATAATGAATCCCATAGCAAATGGTTCCCTGGAGATAGCGAAGTATATGCTTGGCAGCCTTCCAATGTAGCTCATGCGGCTCTTGCATGTATCTAGAAACAACCCCCACTGCATATGAGAGATCTTGACGAGTGTGAGTGAGATAAAGAAGACTCCCCACAAGTTTATGGTAGCGTGTGCAATCAACCAATGGTGTATCCTTGCCATCTTCAAGCTTGACCCCTGATAGGAAAGGTGTGACAGCTGACTTACAGTCAGTCATGTGAAACTGAACCAAGAGATCTCGTGCATACTTGGATTGAGCAACTGTGATTCCTGATTGATTATGGCTGATTTCAAGGCCAAGAAAAAAATGTAGGAGACCCATGTCTGTCATAGAAAATCTATCATGCAAAATAGTTTTAATTGCTGCAATGGCGGTGGGTGAATCACCTGTTATTAGTAGATCATCTACATAGAGTACTATGAGCAACAAAGAATCAGAGGTTCTTAGCATATAAACATTTGGATCAGATTTGCATCATATGAAATTTTGAGATAGAAGATAAGAATCCATTTTAGCATACCAAGCTCTAGGTGCCTGCTTGAGGCCATAGAGTGACTTCTTGAGTTTACATACCAATGAGGAATTTTGTATATACCCTTGTGGCTGCTCCATGTAGATCTCCTCCTCAAGATCACCGTGAAGAAATGCATTCTTCACATCCATGTGATGAACCTCCCACCTTCTTGATTTTGCAATGGCAAGAGCCAATCGAATGGAGTCCATTTTTGCCACTGGAGCAAAAGTCTCATCATAGTCAGTGCCATGAACTTGCTGAAAACCTTTGGCGACCAACCGTGCTTTGTATCTGCTCACATGTCCATCTGCTGATTTCTTTGTCCTATAGACCCATTTACATCTGACAAGCTTGCGATTGGAAGGAAGTGGAACCAAATCCCAAGTTTGGTTTGCAATGAGGGAGTTGTACTCCTCATCCATGGCTGCTTCCCAAAGCGGATTCCCTGTAGCTTCTGCATAAGTTTGAGGGTCAGATGCTAGAACCACATAAGCATGCATCGGCATGATGGGCTCGGTAGCTGAGAGTGCATGAGGAACTTCATATATATCAACTAAGCTCCTTGTTCTTTGATTTTCCACATGGGATACTGAATCATCACTAGAATCCAAATCAAGGATTGGTTGTGGATCAGCATATGCATGCTCATGTTCCTCTAAATCAGATTCAGAAATATCTGAAATAAGATCAGAATGATTGCATGTATCTCTAAGATTTGTAAGATGAGGAAGCATAGTGGTGGTGGCATGTTGTACCTGAGATACATGTGGAAGATTTTCATCAAAGTAGACACTCCTTTCAATGAAGAGTGTTTCTGTGGAAAGATCTAGTAGTTTGTATCCCTTTACACCATCTGGATATCCAACAAAGATGCATTCTTTGCTTTGAGGCTCCAAAGCCTTCCTCTTATCTACAGGAATGTGTGCCCAAGCACGAGATCCAAAGATGCGAAAATGTGTGACTTCTGGTTGCTTGCCTCTCCATGCTTCAAAAGGTGTTTGTCCTGTGACAGATTTGTGAAAAGATCTGTTTTGTATGTATGAAGCACAGTTGATTGCTTCAGCCCACAATTTGGAGGGAAGGGACCTAGCATGCAACATGCAGCTGGCCATCTCTTTCAAAGATCGGTTCTTCCTCTCAGCGACCCCATTTTGCTGTGGAGTGTATGGAACTGTGTTCTGCAATTGTATTCCTGCTTCATCACAAAGATGTTGGACATCATTGTTGACATACTCCCCTCCATTATCTGTGCGGAGGATCTTGATCATTTTTCCAGACTGCTTCTCTGCATGGGCTTTGAAAATCCTGAGATTCTCAAACACCTCAGATTTGAATTTGAGAAAATACACCCATGTGTATCTTGTGTAATCATCAATGAATGTTAACACATATCTGGCTTTGCTCATGGAAGGTTCAGGAAATGGACCCATAAGATCACTGTGAACAAGCTCTAAAGGAGAGGAGGCTCTCCATGCACTCCCCTTTGGAAAATTTTCTTGTGGATGCTTTCCAAGAGCACATCCTTCACAAATTCCATTAGAAAAGTCTATGGCTGGCAAGCCTATAACCATTCCCTATTTGTTAAGTTGCTGCATGTATCTAAAATTTAAATGACCAAATCTTTCATGCCAAATTCTACTTTCATCATTTGCATGTGTTAGAAGTAAAGTAGAATCTGATTTAGCAACAAAATCAGAAAAGGTGTACAGATGAGAGTGATGATTTGCCTTACCAACAGCAATTTTGGAGTTGTCTTGCATGTCAAATATGGTGACCGAATCAGGGGTGAATTCAACTCTCCTACTGGTTCCAGTATGTGTCATTTGATACACAGAAAGAAGATTAACAGAAAGCTTTGGAATATGTAAGACATTCTCAAAACATCCAATTCCAACCTCTACCCTCCCTATTCCAGTTGCCTCTACAGGAGAACTGTCTCCCATGAGAATAGGAGAACCAGAATATGGTTTCAAAGAAGAAAGAGCTTCTTTTGTGGCTGCCATGTGGTGTGAAGCTCCAGAGTCTATGATCCATGCATCTGAAGAAGAATGAATAGCAATCAATGCATGAGCATTGTCTCTTGTTTCAAGTGCTTTTTCTTCCTGCTTCTTCTTGGCACTCTCAGGGATAAGGCTACCAAGATTATGTTGTTGAAGTCTCTGAGCCATGAGATCAATGGTCTTCTTCATGCATGATGATTCTGGATGGTACCCACGATTGCAATAGCTGCACTTTGATTTGCCCTTTTTGTCCTTTTTTTTTGAGTCAGTAGATCCATCTGGAGGTTTGTGATTGCCTTCCTTTCTTGGATATGAATCCTTTTTTTCTTTGTCTTTGAATTGCTGGTTGGATTTGGAATTGTTCTTCCCATTTGCATGCACAACAAGTGCATGAGCTTTGGAATTCTTCAATGTGCCCATCTTTATAAGCTTATCCTGCTCATGTACTAGAGACTCAATGAAGGTATCCAGTGTGGGCATCTTCCAAGTTGCTCCTGTTGTGAGCCTAACCGTGTGGAAAGCAGAGACAAATACTACATATTCTGGACCCAACTTAGATAGAATAGAAAGGATTAATTTGCTTTCTTCCTTGGATTTGTCAATACCAGATCCTTTGAGCTGAAGCAATAAGGCTTTGAACTTTGTGAAGAAATCTTGAATATTATCAAAAATCCTTGGATCTAATGAGTTGAGCTCGTTTTCAAGGATATGACCCCGCATTTCATCTTGTTTTCCAAAAAGAGCCTCCAATGTATTCCAAACTTGGTTTGGAGTTGTACATGCCTCAACATGAAACAACAATTCTGGAGAGATGGATAAGCATAGCAAACCAAATGCTTCATCCATGCGGTTGAAGTATTTGGATTTTTCAACAGCTGGATTGGGTTCAACCTCTGTATTCATAACTATCCGATAGAGGCCTCTACTTCTGAGCTGAAGTAGAATCTTTGGCTTCCAATCAAAATAGTTGTATGGTGTGAGAATGGCAGAGGGTGAACATTCCATTTTTCAGCTCTGATCTTCTATATCTGCAAAAAAAAAAATACTGTACTTCTTTTTGGCAACAAGGCTCTGATACCATGTAAAATTGCAGTGGAATCTGCAAAATAAATTATAGATCTTGCTGGAAAAAGCAGTATTAAATTGATAACTTGCAAAAAAAAAAAACAGAGAAGAAAAAAAAAAACAGAGAAGAGAAAAAAACAGAGCAGCTTGTTGAAAAACAAACTTAGAATTTTTCAGTATATCCAAAGATGCGTTCATCTTACATTAGGTAAACATCCTTTGTTAGCTTAACTCACGCACATGAGCTTAACTCAGGCAAATGCAACAGTTAGAGATCATTTGTTAGCATGCACAGCAGAGTTAACTAGGCGTAAGAGGCATAAATAACAGAGCATCCGTTATTCATGCACACAGAGTTAACCGGCGCAAGAGAAAAGAGTAAACTGCGGAGATAACTGGGAATAAGCGGAGATAACTGGGAATAAGCGCTAACACATTATATATAACTGCACAGACAAAGAAAGCCAGATGATTTATCTTGATAAATTGATATGTATCTGCAAATATATATATGCACCTCTTGATAAACTGTAGGTATCAGGAAGGAATAGACCACAGCAGATTGACGAAGAATAAGCTACGCAAAAGGACTTAATACACTCGCGTATGAGAAACGTGAGCCGTGACAAGTATAACTTCTGGAGATTATTTTATTGTTTCCTACTGAAAGGGTAGGAGCATTATTGGCGTTTCTAGAAACTCGGGTTGTAAAAGTCTTGGTGGAAATCGCAGGGAAGCTTGGTGGAGGTGTTGTCGAAAAAGTACAACTGCCTTCACATATTCCATGGGTGTATGTTCAACGACAGCGTATTGTGTATTTGGTGAGGAACATTTAACGAAGATTTTCTATGAAATAAGTAATGCATAAATAGTTAAATCCGCGTTAAGCTTTATGGATTGCAGCTGTTACCATTGCCATTTTTGCGTCGTCTAATACGGTGTTGTCTTTTCAGATATTATATTGGTAGTTGCTTCAAAAGTTTAATGTAACCATGTAGGGATGTTGGTAGAGAGAAATTAAAAAAGCGAATGTTCGTAAAATGGTATAGTATTACGAATGAATGAAAGTGAGTGTGTTGAATATTGAGTGTAAAATAGTATAGTACTACCAATAAAATAAAGTGGGGTGAATATTCTTAATAGAATTTTGAAAAATTATATTTATTGTTTTTAATAGTAAAATAAGTTTTGTGTTAAGTCTTTCATCTTTTATTTTAAACTATACATATTTATTAGAGAAAATAATTAAATAAAAATGTACAATGGGTATGCATCATTTATAATAAATATAATCTTGATATTATAGTAAATATCAAGCTTTGATGATCGGTGTTATTGATATCAATTGGTTTTTTATAAAGAGTCATTTCTTGTAATTTATGCATGGTTAGTGCCCATATTATTTTAAGTGGCATCTATCAATGATTACAAAATTTAACAAGATGAATTATGATATATGTTAGATAGTTAAGATCTGATAGACAAACAATGTATTTTATGAAGGCAACAACCACATATATGGGTATGTTAGGTGACTTTAAACCTGGATTGTAGACAATGCCAACAATTATCATAATGGCTCCAATAACTAACCATTCTTTAATTGACAAATTAGATCTTGAATTATATTCTCTATTCATTTACATGAAAGAATTGTTGGCTCCAGTTAAGTGTCATTAAGGTTAGGCATGGTATATCATTTGCTCCAGTGTTATTTCCATATTGAAGTTGAAAATATAATGATTTTAGTATTTTATTATTATGCAATGTAGACAAGTTATTATTTGCATACAAATGTGTTCAAATTTCAAAGGTTTATTTTTCCTATGGAATTATGAAGAATTTAGTTCTTAAGACTAGAATACTATTGTCCTCTTTAGTTGTGTTTGCATTTATGACATTGGTTAGTAATTTTCTGAACACTAGTTTCTATGTGGCACATGCTAGCTAACATGAATTTGTGTAAAATGTTATAATGATGTCAAATGTTTGCCATAGTGTGTCACAAAATGGCCTCCCCACATATATTGGTATGTCATCATGGGGGAAGCTTATTTTATCAGTGATAATGTATTCATTGTGTCTTATTTTTTATTTGAAAATTGCTAACTTTTGTCCCTTTAGTACCTTTTGATGCATAAAAAATAGGCCAACTTCTGGAGGCGATAACATTTTACCCATAGCTCCATTTGATCTTTTTCATCTATCAAAATGATCGTATATAAAATTTCATTGATGTACTAAGTGGTCGTTTTATCCTAGATATATTTTTGATATTATTTGAAGGCTAAACGTGACCATCTGAGGGTCCAAAATTATAGTTTATTATTTTTTGAGATTTTTCTATTTTTAGAAATTGTATATTTTTATGATCAGACATGAACTTTAGTTTAAATTCATCCAATAGGATAATTTAGTGTCTACAGTATTTCAAGATATTTTTAGAGTTGAATTTTTTTTAGATTTTAGATTTTAGGTTTTTTCTACAAATAACAACTGCTAAAAATAGAATTTTTTTTAGATTTTAGGTTTTTTCTAAAATTTTGAATGTCAACTCTAATTCTGAGTTGAAGCTTATTTAATAATGGTTTTTGTTTGTAATTATTTTAAGTCACTCAATATGAATCAATACAAGCTATTCTTTTAGAAGTATTGCCTATTGATAATTTATTATCTTGATAGTTTTTAGGTTCATTATCTGGTATCTGAGCTAGATTCAAATCTTGGATGAGTTAGACATGTTGAGTGGACGACGAGGCATTACATAGATGAACCAAACTATAAAATAGATCTAAATTCAAGTGGAATAATTAACTAATGTTATCACTAATCAGAAAAGAAGACAACATGGTGAAGAGGAGGAAACAAATCATGATGAATAAGTTAAGTAAGAAGAAGAATAGCAAGAGTAGCCACCATCAATGAGAGAGAGGATGGTTTGGGATTTGGAAGGAAGGAATGAAGGAATCGATGTTGATATTTAAAATTAAGGAGGTTGTTTGAAACTAGAGGAGTTGATACGTTATATGAATAGCATGGAAAATTTCTTCAAGTGGAAGACTATGAGAGAAGACAAGAAGGTAAAGTTTTCATGCACAATATTGAAAGGTCATGCAATGATTTGGTGGGATCACTTACAGAAAGAGATACAGAGGAAAGGTAAAGAAAAAATTAATTCATGGAAAAATATGGTGAAGAAGATGAGGGAGAAATTTCTTCCTATGGATTATGTGCAAACCATATACATAAGATTTTAGAATTTGAGTCAAAAAGATCATAGCATACAAGAGTATACAAATGAGTTTTATAATATTTTTATATGAGTAGAGCATGATGAAACATAAGAGAAGATGGCTACAAGGTATGTAAATGGTTTGAAATTTACTATTCAAGATGAATTAAGAATGAATATAATACTTTGCATGGAGGAGGCTTATCAATTAGCTTTGAATGCAGAAGAAAATTAAAATAATATATATTTAAAATAACATTTTTTGGTCTAAAAAGAGGCATATCCCCTCCAAATAGGGGATGAGGTGGGTTTAATACCACTAGAGGTGGGTTTAATACCACTATAGGTGGGTTTAATACCAATAAAGGTGAATCATCATGTGGTTTAAAAATGAAAGATGATACTACGCAAAGGTTTCAATACCAACAAAGAGGAAGAAAGTTTTAGAGAGGATGAGGTTACAATGGTTCTAGAGGATGGTTTTTGAATCAGTGTAGATCTTATGTTTATTATAGATGTAGAAAATAAGGGCATAGAACATTTGATTGTCCACACTATAAATATCAAGAAAGGAGGTAAGATGATTGCCCGAGTGAATCCAGTTGAGGCTGAGATAGAAGAGATAAATACCAAAATTTCACCAGCAGCTGCTGGAGAGAAACTCATGATGAGAAGAACAACAATCTCTCTAATGAAGGAATAAAATAAAAATAAATAAGGTGGTGATGCATGACTTTGATAAAAAAATTATTGAACAAGATGTACTTTGAGTGGAAAGGTATGCAAAGTAGTTATAGATGGTGGTATTTGTGAATACATGGTTTCTAAAGAAATGATAGAGAAACTAAATTTTCAATGTAAAAAGCATCCTAATCTTTATCAAATTTCATGGTTTAAGAAATGGAATAAGTTTATAGTAGATAAAAGGTTCTTAATCAATTGTTAAATCAGATTTGAAGCTATTAGAAAATTATATGATACTGATCCATATATTGATAAGGTAGTTGAGTAGTACTAGAATCCATTAATAGCAGAGACAAATACTATTCATGGTGAGTATTTTATACAAAAATTTTATCTCTTCAAAGGGAAATAATTATGCATTCTAGTTAGGTCTCTATGAGACAATATAATAAGAGAATTACATAATGGAAATTTGGCTAGACATTTTGGTAAGATGGAGACAATATTTTTCATAGAGGAAAAGTATTTTTGGCCAAATATGAAGAGAGATGTGACATGGTATGTTTCTAGATGCAAGATATGTTAAACGGCTAAAGGACAATACTACACTATAGATGCCATTTCTAGTTCCAAGATGACCATGGACATATTTGAGTGTAGATTTTGTGTTAGGATTAAGAGGCACATAGAGAGCTAATGATTCAATTTTTGTTGTTGTAGACCTATTTTCTAAAATGTTCATTTAATTTCATGTAAGAAAACTAGCGATGCCACTACAGTTGTAGAGTTATTTTTTTAAGATAATGTGAGATTGCATGGTATTCCAAAAACTATTACTTGAGGTAGGGATTGAAAATTTGTAATTCATTTTTTAAGGACTTTATGGAATAATATGGGTACTAAGATACAAATCAATAGTGCATATCACCCATAAAATGGATGGATAGATAGAAGTTCTAAATAGGATCTTGGGAATTTTTTTGAGATGCACAGTGGGAGAGAAACCCAAACAATGGGACATGGCTTTACCACAAGCTAAGTTTACATATAATAGTTTAGTGAATAGATCAACATGAAAATCAAAATTTTATATTTTTTATGGGATAAATCCTATGGTTATTTTATATTTGGTACAATTACTTATTTAAAATCAAATTAGTCATGATACATAAAGATTTCTAGAGCATATGCAATAGTTTTAAGAAGGAGTAAGAATAAAGTTGTAGGAAAGTAATGATAAACAAAAAGAATCAATAGATGTTAGAAGAAGATCTAATTTATCTAAAGAAGGAGAGTTTTTAATGGTTTATTTGAGGAAATAAATATTTCCAAAATGCACATATAACAAGTTGAAGTAAAATAAAATTGATCCATGCAAAATTGAGAGTAAAATCAAAGATAATGCTTATGAGGTGAGTTTACCACTAAACTTTGATATATCTCTAGCATTTAATATTTAATATTTATATGAATTCCATGGAGAAGATGGTGAACGTGATGAAGATGAAGAATTAAATTGGTAGTAGTAGTTTCCAAAGAAGAAGAAAATATAGTGTAAGTTTTGTATATGAAGATAGTGAGGACAAGGCAAAGGAATTATAAAAAGTATTTTGTCTAGTGGAAAAGATTAAAGTAAGAAGTGAAAACTTGGATTATATAATGGGAGCTAAGTAGGATTCATAAATAAAAATGGTAATGGTATTATTAGGTCAATTCGTAAGAGCTAATTTGTTTTCAACTAGAGGATAATGACGTAGAGAGAAATAGGCCAACATTCAAAGGCCATAACATTTGATCTAGCACTCTATTTAAGTTCTTCTATGCACCAAAATGATTGTCTCAAAAAGTTTATTTTTTTCCTATGCGACACTTTTCTCTTAGTGGTGTTTTTGATATATTTTGGAGGCCAAACATGACCACCTAAGGGTCCAAATTTATAGTTTATTTTTTTAGAATTTTTATATTTTTGAAAATTATATATTTTTATGATCGAATGTGAAATTTAGTTGAAATTCATCCAATAGGATAATTTTATTGTTTAGATTATTTTGGGATATTCTTAGAGCTACACACACTTGCATGCAAAACATACTAAAAATAAAAACTACTAAAATAGCAATTTTTTTTTGTTTTTTAACTAATTTTTCAAGTCAACTCTAATTCTGAGTTGAGGCTTATTTAAGCATGGTTTGGATTTTTAATTATTTCAAGTCATTCAATATGAATCGATATAATTTATTATTTTCATAAGATTTGCTTATCAATAATCTATTATCTTGATAGTTTTATGGTTCATTACCTAATATCAGTGTTAGGTTCAAATCTTGAAGGAGTAAAACATGGTGAGAGGATGAGGAGGTATTGTATAGATAAACTAAAATATACAAGAGACATAAAGGCTAGTGAAAAAATTAAATAATATTATTACCAATCATATAAGAATAAAAAATGGTGATGATGAAGTTTAACAAGAAGAAGAACAACAAGAGAGAACACCATCGATGGAAGAGAGGATGGTTATAGATTTATAAGGAAAGAATGAAAGAATCAAGGTTGATGTTCCAAATTATGTAGGAAGTTTGAAACCAGAGTATTTGATTGATTGGATGAATATCATAGAAAAGTACTTTGAGTGGAAGACTATGAGAGAAGACAAGAAAATAAAGTTTCCATGCACAAAACTGAAAGGTCATGCAGTGATTTTGTGGGATCACCTGAAGAAAGAGAAATAGAGGAAAGGTAAAGAGAAGATTAATTCATGAAAAAATATGGTGAAGAATATGAGGGATAAATTTCTTCATATGAATTATGTATAAACCTTATACAAAATATTTTAGAATTTGAGGCAAAAAGATCACAATATACAAGAGTATACTGATGGGTTCTATAAGATTTTTATATGAGTGGATCATGACAAAACATAAAAGTAGATTGTTGAAAGGTATGTAAATGGTTTTTAATTTACTATTCAGTATGAATTGAGCATGCATAAAATACTTTGCATGGGGGAGGCTTATCATTTACCTTTTAAGGTCAAAGAAAAACAAAATAAATAGAATTTTAGAAGAACGTCTATGGCTCCAAGAAGAGGGAAATCCCCTCCAAATAGGGGATGAGGTGATTTCAATACCATTAGAGGTAGAGCTAATACTAATAAAGGTGAATTGTCACATGGTGTAGAAAGGCAAGATGACAATAGGCAAGGGTTTCAATACCAACAAAGAGAAAGAAGGTTTCAGAGAGGATGAGGTTATGGTGGTGCTAGAGGATGGTTTTTGAATTAGCACAAATATTATGTTTGAAATAGATGTGAAAAAGAGGGGCACAAAGAATTTGAGTGTCTAGACTATCAAGATCAATAAAGGAAGAAAGATGATTGCCCAAGAGTGAATATAGTTGAGAATGAGATAGAAGAGAAAAATACTGAAGTTACACCAACATATGTTGGAGAAAAACTCATGATGATAATAATAATGATTTCTCAATGGAAGAAAGAAGTGTAGAATATAGAACGTGGTGATGCATGGCTGGGATCAAACTTTTTTAAATAAGATGTACTTTGGGTGGAAAGGTATGCAATATAATTATATATGGTGGTATTTACGAGAATATGGTTTCTAAGGAAACCATAGAATAACTAAATTTTTAATGCCAAAATCATCAAAGTACTTACTGGATTTCATTGTTTGAATGAATGAGGTTACAGTCGATAAAAGGTTTTAAATCAAGTTTTCTATAGGAAAAACTTATAATGATGAAGTATGTTGTGATGTTATTCCAATATATGCATGCTATTTATTATTATGGAGACCATGGTAATTTGATAGGTAAGTAATTTGTGATGGAGAAATGAACATGTTTACTTTTTGGATTTAACTAAGATGATGAGTAACATTGTTAGCTATTATGGTTAGTGAAGTAGTTGGAATTGAAGCTATCAAATATTCTATAATAATGATCCATATTTGTAAATGTAGTTGAGTAGTGTAGGAATCCATTAATAAGAGGGATGGATACTATTCAAGGTGATTATCTTATATAAGAAGGTTATCTCTTCAAAATGAAATAATAATGCATTCTACTTAGATCTCTATGAGATAATATAATAAGAGAATTACATAGTGGAGGTTTGGTTGGACATTTGGGTTAGATGAAGACAATAGTTTTGGTAGAGGAAAAATATTTTTAGCCAAAGATAAAAATAGATGTGTCAAGGTATGTTTCTAGGTGAAATATATGTCGGGTGGCTATAGGACATCCAAAAAATATTGGACTATACATGCCATTACCAGTTCCAAGAGGACCATGGATAGATTTGACTATGGATTTTGTGTTGGAATTATCAAGCATATAAAGAGGTAATGATTCAAATTTATTTTTTGTAGATATATTTTATAAAATGGTTCATTTCATTTCATGTAAGAAAACCAATGATGCCACTAGAGTTGCATAATTTTTTTCTAAAGATATTGTAAGATTGAATGGTGTTTCAAAAACTATTATTTTAGACAGGAACACAAATATTCTAAGTCATTTTTTGAGGACTTTATGAAAGACTATGGAAAATCAATCTATATTTAATTAGTGCATATCACCTAAAAATAGATATATAGATAAAAGTTATGAATAGGAGCTTGGAAAATTTATTGAGATGCATAGTGGGAGAGAAGCGAAAGCAATGGGACTTGGCTTTACCACAAGCCAGGTTTGCATATAATAGTTTAGTGAATAGAGTAATAGGAAGATCTCCATTTACAATTATTTATGGGAGAAATCCTAAGGGAATTTTATACTTGGTACAATTACAAATTATATATTGAATTAGTGACAATGTACAAGCATTTATAGAGTATATGCAGTAGTTATAAAAAGGTGTAAGAAGAAAGTTGTCAGAAAGTAATGAGAAATATAAAGCATCAAAAGATATTAGAATAAGATCTAACGTATTTTAGTAATGAAATTTGGTAATGGTTTATTTTAGGAAATAAATATTTCCAAAAGGCACATACAATAAGTTGAAGTATAAGAAAATTGGTCTATGCAAAATTGTGAACAAAATTAATGACAATGCTTATGAGAAAAGTTTACCACATAATTTTTATATATATTTAATATATTTAATGTTTCATATTTATATGAATTCCATGGATAATATGGTGAAGGTTATGAAGATGAATAAGTAAATTAGTATTAGTAGGTTCCAAATAAGAAGGAAAAGATAGTGTAGGTTTTACATATGAATACAATGAGCACAAGGAGAAGGAATTATAATAGGTATTTGGTCTATTGGGAAAGATTAAAAAAATAAGACAATTCTTGGACTATGTAATGGTAGATAAAGAGGATTGAAAAATAAAAATTGTAACATTACAATGAGGGCAACTCAAAGGCGCTGAGTTGTTTTCAACTAGAGAGAATGATTCATAAAAAACTAGGCCAACATTAAAAGGCCATAAATTTTGATTTGTATCTTTGTTTGAACTCTTGCATGAACCAAAACAATAGTCTAAAAACTTTAGTTACTTCATATGTGGATATTTCCACTAAGAGGTGTTTTTGATACTTTTTGGAGACCAAATGTGACCATATGAGGGTCTAAAATTGTAGTTTATTATTTTTTTGGATTTTTCTATTTTTAAAAATTATATTTTTATGACCAAATATGAAATTTATTTTAAATTTATCCAATAGGATAATTTTATTATTTATATTATTTCAAGATATTTTTATATCTATACATGCTTGCATGCAACACTTACTAAAAATACTAGCTACTTAAAATAGATGTTTTATTTTAGATCTTAGTTTTTTTTCAAATTTTACATGTCAAATCTAATTCCAAGTTGAGTATTATTTAATCATGGTTTGGGTTTTTAGTTATTCGAATTAATTCAATAATAATCAATACAATTTATCTTTTTCATAAGCTTTACATATTGATAATTTATTCTCTTGATGGTTTCTAGGTTTATTATCTAGTATCAGAACCAGGTTTGAATCTTAGAGGAGTAAGACATGGCAAGAGGATGATGATGTATTGCATAGATGAAGAAAATTATAAAAGAGATATAAAGGCAAGTGGAATAATTAACCTTAGTTATCACCAATCATAGAATAAAACAAGATGGTGACAAGGAGGACACAGACCATGATGAAGAAGCTTAGCAAGAAGAAGAAGAACAAGAGAAGCCACCATCGATGGAAGAAAGGATGATTCATGATTTAAAAGGAAGGAATGAATGAATCAAGGTTGATGTTCCAAATTATTAAGGTAGTTTTAAATGAGAGGAGTTGATATATTATATGAATATCATGGAAATGTTCTTCTAGTGGAAGACTATGAGAGAAGACAAGAAGGTAAAGATTAAATACATAAAATTGAAATGTCATGCAATGATTTGGTGGGATCACCTACAAAAAAAGATATAGAGGAAAGGTAAAGAGAAGATTAATACATATAAAAATATGGAGAATAAGACGAGGAAATTTTTTCTTTTTGTAGATTATACATAAACCTATACAAAAGATTTCAAAATTTAAGGAAAAATGATCACAATATACAAGAGTATACAAATGAGTTTTATAAGCCTTATATATGAGTGGATCATGATAAAACATAATAGTATATGGCTGAAAGGTATGTACTTTTTTTAATTTACTATTCAAGATTAATTGAGTATGCATACAATAGTTTGCATGGAGGATTATCAATTAGCTTTGAAAGCAAAAGAAGAATAAAATAGATAAAATTTTAGAAGAGTGGTCCAACAAGAGGTAGATCCCCTCTAAATAGGGGATGAGGTGGGTTTATTACCACCAAAGGTGTGTATAATACCAATAAATGGGATTTATTACATGGTGTAAAAAGGCAAGATGATAATAGGTAATGGTTTCAATACCAATAAATACGAAGAAGGTTTTAGAGAGGATGAGGTTACAATGGTGTTAGAGGATGGTTTTTGAATCAAAATAGATCTTACATTTTTTACAGATGTGGAGAAGAAGGGAATTGACCATTTTTGAGTCCACACTATCAAGAAGGTGGTGATTGAAGGCTGTGATCTAACTTTTTTTTAACTAGGTGTACTTCAGGTAGAAAGGTATGCAAAGTAATTATAGATGGTGGTAGTTGTGAAAATATAGTTTCTAAAGAAATGATACATAAAGTAAATATTAAATGTGAAATTCATACTAATCCTTATTGGATTTAATTTTTTAAGATAGGGATTGAAGTTATTGTTATTAAAAGTTTCTTAATCAAGTTTTCTATACGAAAAACATATAATGATGAACTATGATATGATGTTATTATGATGGATGTATGGCATTTATTATTGGGGAGACAATGGAAATTTGATAGGAAGGTATTTCATGATGGAGAAAAGAACACATACACTTTTTGGACTTAAATACTATGAAGAGTAGTATTATTACCTACTATGGTGAGTGAAGTAGTTGGATTTGAAGCTATAAAATAATTATATGATATTGGTCCATATTAAGCAAAGGTAGTTAAGCAGTGAAATAATCCATTAAGATGAGGGATATATACTATTAATGGTGAGAATATTATACAATAAGGTTATTTATTTAAATGGAAACAATTATGCATTCTAATTGGGTCTCTACGAGATAATATCATAAGATAATTACGTAGTGAAAGTCTGGTTGGACATTTCGTTAAGATGCAGAGAATAGCTTTGGTGGAGGAAAAGTATTTTTGGCTAAAAATGAATAGATATGTGACAAGGTATCTCTCTAGGTGATGAATATGTTGGGTGGCTAAACGTCATGTATAAACTACTAGACTATACATGCAATTATTAGTTTCAAGAGGACCATGGATAGATTTAAGTATATATTTTATGTTAGGATTACCAAACAGACAGAGAGGTAATGATTAGATTTTTGTTATTATAGACATATTTTATAAAATGGTTCATTTCATTGAATGTAAGAATACTAATGATGCTATTAGAGTTACAAAATTATTTTAAAGGATATTGTGAGATTGCATGGTATTCTAAAAACTAATACTTTAGATAGGGACACAAATTTTATAATTAATTCATGTAGGAATTTATTGAAGAAGATGGAGACTAAGCTATAATTATGTATTGAATATCACTAAAAATTAGATGTACAACCAAAAGTTATGAATAGGAGCTGGATAAATTTGTTGAGATACATAGTGGGAGAGAAGCCCAAGTAATGGGACTTGGCTTTACTAAAAGTTGAGTTTGCATATAATAGTGTAGTGAATAGATTAATACAAAAAAAAATATTTAAAATTATTTATGGTAGAAATTCTATAGTTATTTTATATTTGATATGATTACCAATTGGAAATTGAATTAGTGATGACGTAGAACTATTTGTAGAGCATATGTAGCAGTTGCAAGGAGTAAGAAGAAAGTTACAGGGAAGTAATGAGAAATATAAAGCATCAATAGATTTTAGAAGAAGATCCAAGGTATTTTAATAATAATGTTTTGTAATAGTTTATTTGAGGAAAGAAAGATTTACAAAAGGCATGTACAACAATTTTAAGTACAAAAAAATTGGTCCATTAAGAATTGTTAAAAACATAAATGGCAATGCTAATGAAGTGAGTTTACCATCAAATTTTGGTATATATCTAGTATTTAAAGTTTCATATTTATATTAATTTAATGGATAATATGGTGATGGTTATGAAGATGAAGAATAAAATTGGCAGCATCATGTTCCAAAGAAAAAGGAAAAGATGGTGTGGGTTTTATATATGAAGACAATGAGCACAAGGCAAAGGAATTTGAATAGGTATTTGGTCCGATGGGAAGAATTAAACTAAGAAGACAATACTTGGATTAAAAAATGAGAGATAAAGACTATTTATAATGAAAAATTATACCATTACAATCAGGGAAACTCGCAAGAGCTGAGTTATTTTTAGCTAGAGGATAATGATGCAGAGAAAAATAGGCCAACTTTCATAGGCCATGATTTTTGATCTATAACTCTATTTGAGCTCTTATATGCACCAAAATGTTCGTATAAAATTTTTAGTTGCTTCCATATGTTGATATTTTCATTTAGAGGTGGCTTTTATATTTTTTAGATGCCAAACATGACGATTTAATGGTCTAAAATTATAATTTATTCTTTTTTGGGGATTTTTATATTTTTGAAAATTGTATTTTTTAATGACGAGGTGTGAAATTTAGTTTAAATTTATCTAATAGGATAATTTTAATATTTTGAGTATTTCAGAATATTCTTTGATTTGCACATGTTTTTGTCCAAAACATATTAAAAATAGTAGCTACTAAAAATATAATATATTTTAGTTTTTAATTGTTTTTCAAATTTTGCATGTCAAATATAATTATAATTTGAGTTTAGTTAATCATGGTTTATATTTATAATTATTTCAATTAATTCAATATGAATAAATATAAGTTATTATTTTCATAAGGCTTACCTATTGATAATCTATTATCTTGATAGTTTCAATTTCATTATCTAGTTTTAGAGCCCAGTTTAAATCTTAGAGGAGTAACACATGATGAGAGGATGAGGAGGTAATTCACAGATGATCTAAACTATACAAAATATGCAAATTCAAAGGGAACAAGTAATCAATGTTATCACCAGTCATAGAAGAAGATATGATGGTGATGGGGACAAAAATCATGTTGAAGAAGTTTATTAAAAAGAAGAACAATAAGAGTAGCAACCATCGATGGAAGAGAGGTTGATTTGGGATTTAAAACAAATGAATGAAGGAATTAAGTTTTATGTTATAAATTGTGGAGATAGGTTGAAACTAGAGGAGTTGATATATTGGATGAATAGCATGGAAATTTTCTTCGAGCAAAAGACAAGATGGTAAAGTTTGCATGCATTAAATTGAAAGGTCATGTAATGGTTTAGTGGGATCACCTACAGAAATAAAGATAAAGTTAAGGTAAAGAGATTATTAATTCATGGAAAAAATTGGAGAAGAGACTGATGGAGAAATTTCTTCTTGTAGATTATATGTAAACCCTATACATAAGATTCTAGAATTTGAGGCTAAAAGATCACAGTATACAAGAGTATACATATGAATTTTATAATATTTACATACAAGTGGAGCATGATGAAACATAAGATAAGATGGATTTAAGGTATGTAAATGGTTTGAAATTTACTATTCAAGATGAATTGAGCATGCATAGCATACATTGTATGGAGGAGGATTATCAATTAGATTTGAAGGTAGAAGAAAAACAAAATAAATAGAATTATAGAAAAAAATCTCTTGGTTCAATAGGAGTTAGTTACCTTACAAATAGTGGATGGGGTGGGTTTAATAATACCAACGGTTGGTCTAATATCATTAAAGGTGAATCATCACATGGTGTAGAAACAAGATGAAAATAGGCAATAATTTTAATACCCACAAAGAGGATGAAGGTTTTAGAGAGGATGAGGTCATGATGGTGCTAGAAGATGGTTTATGAATCAAATTAGATCTTATGTTTTTTTATATATTTTGAGAATAAGGGCACATAGCATTAGAGTGTTCGCACTATGAAGATTAAGAAAAGAGGCAAGAGGATCACCCGAGAGTGAATCTAGTTGAGGTGGAGATAAAAGAGAAAAATATTGAAGTTTCACTAGTAGATGTTGGAGAGAATATCATGATGAAAATAATAATGATCGATCCAAGGAAGGAACAAGTGCATAATAAAAAATTTGGTTATGCATCGCTGGGATCAAAAAAATTTCAAACAAGATATACTTCAGGTGGAAAGTTATGAAAAGTAATTATATATGGTGGTAGTTATGAAAATATGATTTATAAATAAATGATATAAAAAATAAGTTTACAGTATGAAAAGCATCCCAATCCTTATCAAATTTCATTGTTTA
This sequence comes from Torreya grandis, assembly GCA_037957365.1. Lineage (NCBI taxonomy): Eukaryota > Viridiplantae > Streptophyta > Pinopsida > Cupressales > Taxaceae > Torreya > Torreya grandis. Next base: position 1,122,059 of record JARHVA010003606.1, on the reverse strand, counting down.
AGAAAGTGAGTGAGGTTACAATAGATAAAAGGTGTTTAATCAAGTTTTTTATAGGAAAAACTTGTGATGATGGAATATTGTGTGATGTTATTTTGATGGATGCATGCCATTTTTTATTGGGGAGACTATGGAAATTTGATAGGAAAGTATTTCATGGTGAAGTGAAGAAAATAGACTCTTTTTGGATTTAAATACTATGGAGAGTAACATTATTAACTACTATGGCGAGTGAAGTAGTTGTATTTGAAGCTATTGAAGATTTATATGATATTTATCCATATTTTGACAAGGTAGTTAAGCAATGCATGAATCGATTAGTAGTAGAGATAGATAATATTTATGGTGAGTATCTTATACAAGAAGGTTATCTCTTTAAAGGAAAATAATGATCCATTCCATTTGGGTCTCTATGAGATAATATAATAAGACAATTATATAGTGAAGGTTTGGTTGGACATTTTAGTAAAATGAAAACAATAGCTTTGGTGAAAGAAAGTATTTTAAGCCAAAGATGAGGATAGATGTGACATGGTATGTTTCTAGGTGAAGGATATTTCATGCGGCTAAAGGACATGTAGAAAATACTGGATAATGCATGTCATTATCGATTCCAAGAGAACCATGGATAGATTAAAGTATGGATTTTCTATTGTGATTACCAAGTACATAAAGAGGTAATAATTCAATTTTTATTATTATAGATTTATTTTATAAAATAAATCTTTTTATTCCTTGTATGAAAATCAATGATGCCATTAGAATTACAAAATTATTTTTTATGGATATTATGAGATTAGATGGTGTTCTAAAACTATAACTTTAGATAGGACACAAAAGGTCTAAATAATTTTTGAAGGACTTTATGGAAGAAGATGGAAACTAAGCTAAAATTTAGTAGTCCGTATCACCCACAGATTGATGGACAGATAGAAGTTATGAATAGGAACATGGAAAATTTGTTGAGATGCATAGTGAGAGAGAAGCCCAAGAAATAGAACTTATATTTACCACAAGATGAGTTTTCATATAACAATTCAGTGAATATATCAGCAATAAAATCACAATTTCAAATTTTTTATAGAAGAAATACTATGGATATTTTAGATTTGGTACAATTACCAATTGCATATAGAATTAGTGATGATGTATAAGCATTTGCAGAGCATATGCAACAGTTTCAAGGAGTAAAATGAAAGTTATAAGAAAGTAATGAGAAATCTAAAACATCAGCATCTGTTAGAAGAAGATCCAAGGTATCTAAAGAAGGAGAGTTTGTAATTTTTTATTTGAGGAAATAAATATTTCCAAAATGTACGTATAACAATTTGAAGTACATGTAAATTGGTCCATGGAAAATTATGAATAAAATCAATGACAATGCTTATGAGGTGAGTTTATAAAAGAATTTTGATATATCTCTAGTATTAAATATTTCAAATTTATATTAATTCCATATATATTATGGTGAAGGTGATGAGAATGAAGAAGTAAACTGGTAGTAACAAGTTCTAAATAAGAAGGAAAAGAAAGTGAAAGTTTTTGATATGAAGACAATGATTACAAGGCAAGGGAATTATAGCAGGTATTTGGTCTAGTGGGAAGTAATGAATAAATAATACAACACTTGGATTATAGAATGGGATTTAAAAAATATTGACAAAGAAAAATGGTAGTAGTACAATAAGGGTAACTCAAAGGTGCTAAGTTGTTTTCAACCAAAGGAGAATGATAGCCAAAAAAATAGGCTAACTTTTGGATGCCATAAGTTTTGACCCATATCTTTATTTCAGCTCTTCCATGTGTCAAAACAACCACTACTAAAAAATTATCCCTTCCCTAAGTAGCTTTTTCCACTTAGAGGTGACATTTATATCTTTTGGAGGCCAAACGTGACCATTTGAGGGTATGAAATTACAATATATTATTTTTTCATGATTTTTTTTTATTTTCAAAAATTATATATTTTAATAACCAGACATGAAATTTAGTTTAAATTCATAAAATATAATAATTTTAGTGTTTATATTATTTATTGAGTTTTTTAGAGATACACGCACTTACATGTGAGACTTCCTAAAAATAGCCACTGGTAAAAATAGATTTTTTTTAATTTTAATTTTTTTTTATAATTTTGCATGCCAAATTTAATTTTGATTTAAGGATTATTTAAGCATGGTTTGGGTCTATAATTATTTCAATTAATTCAATATGAATCAATATAATTTATTATTTTTAGAAGTTTTCCCTATTGATAATTTATTATCTTGATAGTTTTTGGGTTCATTATCTAGTATCAGACCTAGGTTAGAATGTTGAAGGAGTAAGACATGCTGAGAAGATGATGAGTTATTGCATAGATGAACTAGATTACATAGGATCTAGAGAGGTAAGTGGAATAATTAATTGAGATTATCATGAATAATATAAGAATACAAGATGTTGATGAGGAGGACATCGATCATGATGAAAAAGTTTAGCAAGAAGAAGAATAGTAAGAGTAGCCACCATCGAAGGAAAAGAGGATGGTTTGATCTGTCAAAGGAAGGAATGAAGGAATTAATATTGATGTTCTAGATTATTAAGGTAGTTCAAAACCATAGGAGTTGATAGATTGGATTAATATCATGGAAAAAAAATTTGAGTGGAGGACCATGAGAGAAGACACTAAGGTAAAGTTTGCATGCAAAAAATGTAAAAGTCATGCAATGATTTTGTGGGATCACATATAGAAAGGGAGATAGAGGAAATTTAAAGAGAATATTAATTCATATTAAAATATGTAAAAGACACTGAGAGATATTCTTCCTATCGATTATGCGCAAACCCTATATAAATTTTTTTAGAGTTTGAGGCAAAAAGATCACATTATACACCTGAGTTTTATAGTATTTATATATGAGTGGATCATGTTCAAACAAAAGATCAAATTTTTGCAATGTATGTAAATGCTTTGAAATTTACTATTCAAGATGAATTGAGCATGTATAGAATACTTTGCATGCAGGAGGCTTATCAAATAAGCTTTGAAGACAGAATAAAAAAAGGTAGACAAAGTTTCAGAACAACATCTCTTTGTCTAATAAGAGGTGGTACACTCTAAATATGGGATAAGGTGGGTTTAATACTAATAGAGGTGGTTCTAATACCAATAAAGGTAAACCATCACGTGTTGTAGAAAGTGAAGATGATAATAGGTAAGGGTTTCAATACCAACAAAGAGAAAGAGGATTTAAGAAAGGATGAGGTTATTATGGTTCTAGAGGATGGTTTCTAAATCATCATAGAACATATGTTTTTTATAGATGTGGAGAATAAGGGGATAGAAAATTTGAGTGTCTACACTATCAAGATCAAAAAAGGAGGCAAGAGGCTCACCCAACCATAAATCTCGTTGAGGCTAAGATATAACAACAATATACTAAAGTTGCACCATCAGATGTTGGAAGGAATCTCATAATGAGAAGAACATTGATCACTTGAATCAAGGAAAAAGTGAAGAATAAATAAGGTTGTGATGCATGGATCTAATCAAATAATTTTAAAACAAGACATACTTCAAGCAAAAAGGTATGCAAAGTAATTATATATGGTGGTATTTATGAAAATATCATTTCTAAATAAGTGATAAAAAACTAAATTTGTAATTTGAAAAGCATCCTAATCCTTATCAAATTTTATGGTTTAAGAAAGGGAATGAGGTTACAGTAGATAAAAGGTGATTAATCAAGTTTTCTATAGGAGAAAATTGTAATAATTAAATATGGTGTGATGTTATTCCAATGGATGCATGCCATTTATTATTAGGGAGACTATGGTGATTTGACAAGAAAGTAATTTTTGATGGAACACAAAACACATACACTCTTTGCAAAGGTGGTACAAAGGTAGTTTTGTCACCTCTTAAAGTGGAATAGAAGATAGAAAGCATTCTTTTTACTAAATAATTTATCTACGGTATAAATGTAGTAGGTTATTGTTATGTATTAGTAGAAAATATTGAAGACATAGAAGTGGTGAAAATACCTATATAAGCAACAAGAGTGTTGAAAGAATATGAATATGTTATACCTAATGAGTTACCAGATGGTTTAGCATCAAAGAGAGATATTCAAAATCACATTAATTTTATTATAAGATCTACTCTACCTAATAAAATAGATTATATGATGAGTCTAATAGAACATAAAAAATTAAATCTATAGGTTTTAGAATTGTTGAGAAATAAGATGATAAGGGAGAGTATGAGTCCATGTGCAACATCAACATTGCTAACTCTAAACAAATATGGAGGATGAAGAATGTGTGTGGATAATATAACAATTAATAAAATTACAATCAAGTATAGATTTCATATACCTCGTTTAGATGATATGATGAATGTTCTTATAGAAGAAAAATATTTTACTCAGATTGATATAAGGAGTGGTTATTATCATATTCAAATTCATGGAGGAGATGAGTGGAAAAATACATTCAAGACTAGGTATGGCTTATATGAGTGGATGGTGATGCCCTTCAGATTATCTAATGTACCTAGCACATTTATGAGGATGAAAAATTTAGCGATATGAGAATATATTTCTATGTTTATGGTTATTTATAGATGTTTATCCTATTTATAGATCATGAGGCTTTGAAGTATGCCTCTAATGTCTTAATGCTTATACAATTATATAAAGGTCAATATCATAAGTAGAATATTTTGTTCTTACCTCATTCAGTTTCTCACTGAAATATGTTATTGGCTTTCCTTCTTGACTCATCACAACACCAATTCACACAAATGAGCCATCACAATCAACCTCAAACACTTTGTTAAAATCAAATAATGTTAAAAATGGTCTTTTTGTAATCTTATTCAAAAATTCAAAGCTTTCTATGGCTACTCTAGTCCATGTAAATTCTTTCCCTATCATATAATATGTTATTAGTGCCATAATACTACTACAATTTTTAATAAATTTTGTGTAGAAAATTTATAAACCATGGAAACTTCTTATCCCTATAATGCTTTTTGGAATAGGCCACTCAATAATTGCCTTTATCTTTTCTTCATCCATTCTCACACCATCTACTAAAACTAGAAATCCCAAAAATACATAAATTTTGTTTATCCTATTTATAGATCATGAGGATTTGAAGTATGTGAAACAAAAACTAATTTGAATAGTAGGCATGTAGACTGGGTATCTTTCTTGTAGGGTAATACTTTTGTGTTGAAACATAAATCAAGAAAATAAAATTAGGTATCTAATGCATTTAGCATAAAACTATCATTATTAACAACTATGGTGAGTGAATTAATTGGATTTGAGACTATCAAAGAATTATATGATATTGATCTATATTTTAGCAAGGTAATTAAGCAATGCAGGAATCCATTAATATGAAGGGAATATACTATTCATGGTGAGTATATTATACAGGAAGGTTATCTCTTCAAAGGGAAATAATTATGCATTCTAGTTGGGTCTCTATGAGATAATATAATAAGAGAATTACAAATTAGAGGTTTGGATGGATATTTCATAAGACAAAGATAATATCTTTGATGGAGGGAAATTATTTTTGGTCAAATTTGAAGAGAGATGTGAAAAGGTATGTTTCTAGGTGGAGGATATGTTAGGTGGCTAAAGGACATGCACAAGATACTGGACTATAAATGCCATTACTAGTTACAAGAGGACCATGGATAGATTTGAGTATGAATTTTGTGTTGGGATTACCAACCACATTGAGAGGTAATGATTAAATTCTTCTTGTTGTAGATAGATTTTCTAAAATGGTTCATTTAATTTCATGTAAGAAAACTAATGATGCAACTAGAGTTGAAAAATTATTATTTAAGGATATTTTTAGATTACATGGTGTTTTAAAAACTATTACTTCAGATAGTGACACAAAATTTCTAATTCATTTTAGGATATTATGAAAGATGATGGGTACTAAGCTAGAATTCAGTAGGGCATATCAGCGATGATCAGATGGATAGATAGAAGTTGTGAATAGGAGCTTGGGAAATTTTTAAAGATGCATAGTGGGAGAGAAGCCAAGCAATGGGACTTGCATTTACCACAAGAAGAGTTTGCATATAAAATTTTAGTGGATAGATCAATAGGAAAATAACCATTTCAAATTATTTATGGAAGAAATCCTATGGGTATTTTAGATTTGGTACAATTTCCAATTGCAGGATCGATATAGAAATGATGCATATGCATTAATTACAAGATGGAGTAAGAAGAATGTCACAAAAAAGTAAAGAGAACCATAAAGTATTAGTAAATGTCAGAAGAAGATTCAAGGTATTTTAAGAAGGAGAGTTGGTAATGTTTTATTTGGGGAAATAAATATTTACAAAAACAATGGAAAATAAGTTGAGGTACAAGAAAATTGGTCCAACTAGAATTATGAAGAAAATTAATGACAATGGTTATGAGGTGAGTTTATCATAGAGTTTTGATATATCTCCAATATTTAATATTTCATATTTATTTGATTTCTTTGGATAATATGGTGAAGGTGAAAAATATGAATCAAAAAATTGGAAGCAATAGGTTCCAAAGAAGAAGAAAAAAAAGATAGTACAAGTTTTGGATATGAAGATAGTGAACATAAGGCAAGGAAATTATAATAGATATTTGGTCCAATGGGATGGATTTCAGTAAGAAGAGAACAATTGGATTAAATAATGGTATCTAAAGAGGATTGGCAAAGAAAAATTGTAGTAGTACAATCAAGGCAAATCATAAGAGCTAAGTTGTTTTGAACCAGAGGAGAATGATGCAAAAAAAAATTATGTTAACTTTTAGAGGCCATAACTTTTGACCCATAGTTCCGTTTAATCTCTTAAATGTGCCAAAAAGACTATATCAAAATTTTGGTTGTTTTCCTAAGAGATGTTTTCCACTTAAAGGTTTTTTTCATATTTTTTTGAGGCCACACGTGACCATCTAAGGATCCAAAATTGTAGTTTATTATTTTTTTAATATTTTTCTATTTTTAGAAACTATATATTTTTATGACCAGATGTGAAATTCAAATGAAATTCATCCAATATGATAATTTTAGTGTCTATATTATTTTGGGATATTTTTCTGTTTCATGTGTTTTCATGTGAAACTTACCAAAACTAATAGCTACTAAAAATAGATTCTTTTTTTAGATTTTAGTTTTTTTTTAAATTTTGCATGTCAAATCTAATTATGAGTTGAGGATTATTTAATCATGGTTTGGGTTTATAATTATTTTAAGTCATTAAATATGAATCAATACAATTTATTATTTTCATAAGCTTTGCCTAATGATAATTTATTGTCTTGATAGTTTTGGGGTTCATTACCTTAATTTCATGTATAAAATATGGATGGCTAGAATGTATAGTTGATACATTTATGTTTAATGTTTTTAAAAATATTAGAGTGAGGATAAATAGGGGGTGTAATTCTACCTTTGAGTCTATTTTTCAATGTTTAATACTAAAATTTAAGTATAATTTTAATTTAACTTTTGTTCCATGAATAGTCATCTTAAGTGGTGGAGCATGGGCTTTTTTTAGCACATGTTATATAATAATTATGATGGATGTTTTTTATTTATCTGATAACTCATTTGGTAATGGTTGGCTTGAACTAGTATCATAAATAATTTGGGTGCTTATGCCCTTTGAATCTATAAATTATTGGGTTCTGGTGTGTAGGTTTGTTACACCTCAATATGGTTCTCGGTATGGTTTTTTTCGATGTCATGAAGGCCAATGATATTGATATATAATTTGTTATTATCCATGATGGGTACATGTAGGACATGATTTTCTATTATTATAGTTCCACTTCCATTTTTGCATCTTTTTTATGACATTATAGTTAATTTCTACTTCAACATTTATTTCAACTTCTATTGTTGTACTCTCAATATGTCATGGATAGTAGGGAGAATTATGTCTTACTAACAAGTGAAATTTTTGTGTCTACTTAAACCAATGTAAAATGTATGTTGGTAGGGATGAGATTACTGTAATCATTTATTGAAAATTTATAAAATATTATTAAATAAATAAAATCATAGATCACATTTGAGGAAAATAATGTAATTGATGAATTTGATAAAATTTATCTTCTTCCATGGTTGCATTTCATTTTTATGCTTCATTTTTATTATATGCATCCATATAATGCATATAACTCCTTGATTAGAAAACCATGTCCACATCCACAAAGATTTTTTAAACTTAACCCACTTTGTTTTTTATTTTAGGGGGTGACTTGATAGTGGAAAATGACATTGAAGGGGATGTTAAGGATCCACAATATCTCTACAGGACTAAATAGGGATGGTTAGAAATAGTCAAAATTGAACCTATCCTAGCCTATCTAATAGATTCAAACTTCTACAAGAGTTATAAATAAAATAAATGATATATAAACAATATCCCAAATTTAAATGGCATAGCTAAAGTATAAATAAATATAATAAAATTTAAAATAAGGGCTATTTTATTTATCTTTTCTAATAATTAATCAAGTAATGACATGGTAATGGAATTAGGTATAATTTTTTTTGGAAACTGACAATATAAAATGGCATTGATTTTTTATCACATTTTCTTACAATATAACTAGTGTCATTTCCATGTAATCACTTTAATTTTTAAAAAAAAACTATTTGGAGGTAAGTTGTCTATTCTAGAATAGTTGTCTTCATAATTTTTTTGTATAAATGACTATTTAATTAGTATAAGAAGTAGAGACTGGTAAATTGTATAGTTTATGTTTTTTAATATGTTTAAAGGACTTACAAAAAACATTTACAATATATTTTTTAGAAAAGACAAACTACCTCTCATTGGAAATATAACTCAATCCTAAGACACAAATTATTCTTCTACAACATCAAAAGTTTTAAGTTACACACAAATCCATTTCTTATAGGAGTCCATAATTTCTATTGCATATTTCCCCCATGGCCACCTCATTACTCATTTTTAGTTCTTGTCCACTGATGCTTTCTTATTCCTATGTTTGATGTGATTTTTTAGGTATCAAATTTTGACTCTTTATCTTCTCTACTCTAAAACTTTTTGGTTACCCAAATGAGGAAAAAATTCATTATTTCTGTGTTAGCCTTTAAAATCATTTTACGTGCTAATGGATCATTTAAAATTTGAAATCATTTATTTTCCATACATTTATTTGAATGAGATAAAGCTCTAAAATATGTCCATCATAGAGATATAGGTAGTTTTGATTACCAAGAGGAGTGGCCATGAGGTTCTAGCAGTTGTCAAAAGGCAAGACTATATCATTTTAATACATCATATAGGTTACATAAATGTATAGGTGTCAAAATAATGAATAAAACTAAGTGCCTAGGAGTTTAGGTTGTATGTATTGATGGCCTGGGCCGTGGCAAAGACTAAACTAGAGGTGATGGAGGAGTCAAACAGACTATAATAAGCTACACAAAAGGGAACCTAATGATAAAGGTAGTAGATACTATCTACAATGAATTAATAGATAAGAGATGAGATATTTAACTAAATGAGATGATAAGTCATTCTTGTGAGGAGTCATGGAGGAAGAAACAAACATTGAGTTAAAAAACATTGAGGGCATAAAGACAATAAATGATTCATCTAATGTTTTATTTGACATGCAATGGCTTAATCATTTTATGTAAAAATGTTTTTGAGTTACATGTGAATATTTGTCTCTACATATATTGTACTCTGCTACAGGCACAATTTTTTTGAAAACGCAGTTCTAATAATTAAGAGATCCCTCTCCATCCTTATCAACATCAAAGAATATGCATATTCCAAATACAATATTTTTTTCAATCTTTGAAGATATTTTTTATTTGATGCAAAGGTATAATAATAATAATAATAATAATAATAATAATAATAATAATAATAATAATAATAATAATAATAATAATAATAGAGTGTGGTAAATAAAAATTTAAAAACAATCTACACTAAAATAAAAAAAATTTACTTCTATTATACCCATGAAAATATTCCAAAGAAACCATTACTAATTGATGTATTTATATATATGCAAAATTAAGTACACATAAAACATTAGATATTAATAATACTAAGAAAACATAAAATTTAATATCAGTTTTAACCATTCAATTCTAATGCTAACTTATATTGTTTCCTACATTTATGTATTTAAAGAAATTGACAATCAACATTAAAATTTTCCAAGCCATGTGTCTTCCAGTCTAACCACATCTCAAACCTACTACTCTTCATTTATCCATTTACCTAGAAATACCCATCTCATACTTCACTAATTCATTAGCTTAGCTTATCTAAAGACTCTTATATTAATGTTTACATGACATCATGAACCTATGAAATATTAGATAAATGTAGAGACCATTTGAAAGGTGTAGCGGGTGGACAGGTCTACCTCCATTCTGTCCATCGACACTTCCACTCCTCTAAAATTAATAAATAAAAATACTTACTCTAACTACTACTTCCATATAATTAATAGTGACCAAAAGAGAGATTTTATGTGCACATGCAACATCATCGACTGAAATGCAGTTATAATGTATATTAATGTAATTTGTGTTTTTTTTCAAATTGGTATGGGGAGTGTTTGGGTTGTAGGATAGAATTTGATAATAACTAATAAATAGATGTACATGACTAAAGAATTTGGAAGGAGAACCCTACTTTGAGTGCCTACATAGTGGTGTCGTTGGATGTTGAATAAGACATCGACATGGATGTCTTCCTCTCTATGATGGAATACATAAAGAAGATAAAGGGTAAATAAAAATAAATGTCAAATTTAATTTATTCTTTATATAAAAACTAATTTATAAACTAAATTAAATGAAAATTAATATATAAAGTAGTTTAAACAATTCGAGAAGAGGTTTCCTCATTAAAATTTGTAAAAGTGTGAACTAGCATTAATACATTTTGAAATAAAATGGTTGTAGTCATCTGCAAAAGAAGAATCCCCCAACATAAATTAGAATGCAATCAACGTTTCTACCATTACAAATGGGTATTTCATTGCTGAAGATTAAACCACACTTCCAAACATAACCCAAGCCCAATTCGGTGTCGATCTCATTAGAGAAGTTAACTCATAATCGAATCTCTTATAATACATGCACTTAATAGAGAAAAATAAGGTAACTTTTTTCCTTTAACCCTATATATAGGTAAGTTAAAAAATTATAATTATGTGCCACGTATACCCATGAGGAATGAAATAGACACTACATATCTAATTTAACATTAACATGATTGAAAACCAAGGGTTCCCATCTTTGGAACTTAGTTTAATAAAATGAAATATTCCAATTAGGAGGGTGTTTGAAATTTTCAACGTATCGGCAAGAGCTTGAGCTCCAACAAAGCAATTAAGTGTTTGAATATATTTGGACACAAAATGCTTAAAGAAAATAAGTTAAACCATTTAACTTTGAAAGCCACGGATTCTAATCTCATCATAAAAAATAATTTTTAGAGTCATTATATTTATAAATGCGGTTCCCCGCAGTAAACTAAATTTTTATAAAAGATGGCACTTATGAGGAATGCTTTATCATGGGTTTAGGAAACTGTAAAATTATGGCCATCACCTTAGAAACTGGAGGAGTGAATTTATATTTTTTTGTTTTTATATGTTCGGGCATTGTAATTGTATTTATGGATTTGAGTTCAAGGTTTTAGCTTAATATTTTTTACTTCTCGTTGAATAGATGGTTTTCAAGGGAAGGATCCTAAAGTTATATGCATTATTACTTATAAGGTGATAATACATGGAGATTATATAAGGAGTTAAATAAAAAGAGGTTTAAAAAGTCTTTAAAAACATTGTTATATAGCTTGTTTTTGTGTAGGTAATTATGATTAAATAAATATAATAATGTAAATTTTATGAGATATAAAAAGATGTGTTGGTTATAATGTTCTTGGAACACAATAAATAGTGAAATAAAATAAGAATATATATAAAATAAAATAAAATAAAATAAATAAATAAATAAATTTTAAATAAAGAAGATGGAAGATTTGGAAGTGTAATAGAAGAGTGATTGAGATAAAAGTACTTAGAGTGTTAATACAGAATATATAATATATCGCTACATATATGGCTAAAGATACTAGATACAACATTCAAAAAGATGTAAACTTCGGTCTATCTCAATATTAATATTATTAGACTAAGACCTAGTATTTTATCTTCCATACGGAGAAATTTGAAAAGCCTTTCATGAAACTTGCACCAAATATGTATTGATCCTTAATTTTAATATAAAACAATCATTACTTATATTATTTTATTATTTGAGTAAACTATTTCCATTTAATTTATGATAAGATGCATTAGAGTATTTAGCTAATCTGAAAAAAAAAATGTTTTAAATATTATGTGATTTTAAATCTAATAAAAATGAACATTTTATTCTGGTATCAAATCCTATGATCATAAATATTCTTTGAAATTACGTGAATGTCTGAAGCATTTGGATTTTATCTTATTTTTACATTTTTTAAATAAATAATACTTTATATAAATAAATATCATTGAATTAAAATTTAAATGAAGTCTGAAAATAATTTACTATCGATTTATATTTTTGATAAATATAATTGATAAAAATATATAAATAAAAAATATTAGTCTTTAAATAAAATGAAATTACAAATTTATTTCAACAATCTATACTGCAAGAATTTTATATAACTAATTATCTATGAAGTGATGACACATGGAATCTAATATGTTTGAAAAATAATAAAGAAATAGAAGTCATAAATAAATTTTTTTATTAAAATGTCAGATTGTGTGGATGACTTTGATTAAATAAATGTAATAACATTAAGTTTAATAAAGTTGGAAAGATTTGTTGGTTATAATTGATTTTCTATGTAATAAAGAGTGAAAATATTTTTTAAGGAATGATCAGGGAAAAAAATGAAATAAATAGAGGACTCTCGTAAGAAGAAGGTGGAAGTGTTGGGAGTGCAATACGAGAATGATTGAGATGAGGATTCACAGAGTATTAATAGTAACTACAGAGCAAACCAATGAATTTCTTCATGTGGGATAATGGTGTGCAATATTAGGAGAGATATAGACTCTGTGATTCCTCAATATTAATATTGCTGACCAAAAACATATTAATTATCTTTCATTGAAATAAAATTTTAAAGCCTTCCAATAAAATCTCACTTGATAAATATTAAACCTTAATTTTAATATGATATAATAATTATTTAAATTCTGTGTTCATTTGAATCACATGTGAAGTACTTTTCTTTTATTTATGATAATATGCATTAGATTATTCTTAATTGCTAATATGATAAAAAAAATTAATTATTTCGAGAGTTTAAATCAGGTAAAGACGGCCATTTCAAATGAAAACATTATGTTCGTATCATTAAAATGTTTATCATCAACTCCACGCTATGTTTTATTGAAGATAAACATGCATGAAATGTAGGTACATCACTAATGGCCTAGTTAGCTCCAAAACTAAAACCTTTTGCCCCAAATTCTATTAATTTTGCATTTATAAAGTTAGTTTTTGAAAGATATTTACAAATCCTTTTCGAAAAGCATTAAAGTAAAATGTCTTTAGAAAATGTGCAGATCGAAGATACCGAATGGAATGAAGAATTATAGCCATAACATATCCATGTTTCTGTGATGATCATTTTCAAATCACTAAACTGAACTATGATCAATGTATAAATATATTCCTATTCGTAATACGGTCGAGAAGAAGGATATATTTTGTGGTTGTGATCAATCTAGAATCTAACAAGCGTGCTACATGCTTAAATGTAGTGGCTATTGAAAAGATCGTCTTATCATAGACTTAAACATGTAAAAAACCAAGTAAGAAAAAAAAAATAAAAAAATAACACTCATACGGTAAATTATAGCTATAAAATCTATAATTGATTGGTGTTAATGTTTGTTTATACTGCTCATACGTTTTTAGTGAATGGATTAGATTGAACTTATTTTGAAGAAATTTCGTAGGCGTTTCGAAATTAAAGATGCCTCCAATGTAAGTTAAATAGTGAAAAAAAAAAAGTATGCACGTGATAAAAATTAAATAAAATAAATAGTGGAGATAAGCTTGTAACACATATTTCAAGTCTCATCTTGTTTACATATATAGTGTCCAATCAACCTGAGTTGGAGTCCTAACTTTTATATGGGCATTCAACCAATCTATTAATTATTTCAATCGAAGAGTCTATTATGGAAAATTGGGCCTTAAACAATTTCAAGTAGTTACAATTAGGTTAATGGGAATAGAGTACAATTTATTATATCCCATGTTTAACTAACATAGTTATTGGCTTAAAGAGGCAGGTAATTAGAGAAAATTTAGCCAAATTAGATTAAGTAGTTTGAGTTAGGTTAAAGTGGAATCATATTTTTAAAATTTCTTCCCAACTTAAAAAAAATTGATACATTTATTTAATGGGAAATTTAATTATAAAAAATTGATCCCCTTTCATATTTGGTGATCCTAATTAGAGCGAGGGTGATAACATTCCTCTAATTTCCTCTTACATTGAATTAATGAAGTAATTGCTTTAGTGGGGGAGTAAATTTGACAAAATTAAGCTTGGAATATGTTTAGGTGGTCAAAATTTGGTTGATGTAATTTACATTCAAATAATTTCATTTTCAATTTATCCATTCAACTAATTTGTTCAATGGGTGATTTAATTATGAAAAATTGACCTTATATCACTTTCGAGTAGTGTGAATTAGGTTGAGGGGTTTTAATTTAACCTAATTATGCCCTTTATTGAAACAATGAACTAAATCACTTTTAGTAATGCTAATAAGACATAATGTGCTCAATTTCTCATGAATGCATCGATAATTGATCCAATTGACAAATCGATTAAATGTGGGGGTTAATTTTAGGTCTGTTTTATCCTAAAATAATATTAGATAGTTGTAATTAAGCTGAGCGGTCTTAATTTCTCATATTTCTATCCCCCATTAAAATAATTAAGTAATTATTACAATGGGGGTGTAGATTAGTGAAAATTAATAAGAAAAACAAATTAAGTGGTTACAATTAGGTTTAAGAATATGATTTCAACTAATTTTTATCCCCATTGAAGAGGTTATAAAATTAGTTCAGAGGCGGGGCTTGGTTAGGTTAAATTTAGATCTATATCAGTTTATGTCAACACAAGTAAGTTGAGAGGTCTCGATTTGACGTAATGGTTTACCTAATTAAAATAATTAAGTAATTAATTAAATGAGGAACTGAATTAAATAAAAATGAATCAAAAATCACTTTTGTTGTTTGTAATAAAGTTAAGGGGAATAAATTTTCCATAATTTAATACCCAATAGAAAGAATCTAGTAAATGGTTAAATGATAGGATAAATTTAGGTAATTTAGGCTCCAAATCATACTAGGTGGTTGAAATTACATTGACGTAGATTTATATCCATTAATTGAGTCTCCCATTATACCAAGCAAGTGACTTGTTGAATGAGAGAATTAATGAGGGAAAAGTTAAACCCCAAATCTCATTGGGTGGTTAAAAATTAAGCTAAGTGGGGTGGATTTCCCATAATTTAGTCTCCCATTGAAAAATTTAGTAAATATTTCAAAGGGTGACACAATTAGTTAAATTTGAGCAAATATCATATTAGGTGGATGCAATTACATCAAGGATGTTTGATTTCACCAAATTGATTCCCCAATTAAAAATTTTAAGTGATTAGTTGAAATAGGGTATAAATGAGGGATAATTGAGCCACAAACAACTTTAGCTAGTTGAAATTTTATTGAGGGATATGGATATTATTTAATTATGTCATTCACTATCCTAATCAATATATTGGTTCAATGAACTCAATAATAATAAAAAATCAGCCCCAATTCAGTTTATGTGGTCTACAATTAGGTTAGTGAGGCTTGATTTTCTCTTATACCATCCTCCATTAAACTAATATTTTTATTGGCACAATGATGGTATTAATTAAGAAAAAATTAAACACAAAAAAAATATATGCTGGTTACACTTAGGTTTATGATGCATGATTACCTGAGATGTGACCTCTATTTAATAAATAGAGAAAATAGTTGAATATGGGACACAATTAGGGAAAATCAAGTCCCAAATCACATTAAATAGTTGAAAATAGGTCTATAGTTTTTTATTTTTATTACTCACATACACAATTGAGATAATAAAATAAATTATTTGATGGAGATCACAATTAGGGAAATTAAACTCTAAATTATATTAGGTGGTTTCTATTACATTTATGGGGATCATTTTTTTATAACTATCTTTTGCATGGAACCAATTAACTATTTAGTTTAATCATGGAGTTAATTATGGAAATTTGAGCACCAAATCAAATTATATGGTCACAATTAGGTGTAGAAGGCTCAATTTCCTCTAGTTTTGCCTCCAATTGAACCAATATACTAACTAATTGAATGGGGGAATCAACTAGTGAAAATAAATTCCAAATAAATTTAACTATTCATGGTTTAGATAAGGGATATCAATTCTCCTAAATAACATTCAAAATTGATTGGTTTAATTAGGGACTCAATTAGGTAAAATTTATCCTAGGATATTATTTATTGGTATTAATTAACTTTAGGGGGTTGATTTCCCCAAAAAAATTATTTAATTAAATTAATTTAGTAATTGTGTTGATAAAGTATTCAATTGGAGAAATGTGACCCTCAAATTACATTAAAGGAACTGGTAGTTAGGTTTAGAGGTCAATTTATATTAATCTATTCACCCATTTAATTGAATTACAAACTATTTCAAATGACAATGTATTTATCATAAATTAAACCATAAATCACTTAAGGTAGTCAAAATTATTTTTGGTGGGATCGATATATCCCATAACATTTTCCCACATTGAACCAATCAAGTAATAGGCTAAATAGGGGACTCAATTTGAGAAATTTACGCCCCAAATAATACTAGGTGGTTCTAATTATAATGAATGGGATCTATTTCTTTTAATTAAACCCACCCTCATCCCTCCCTAATCAATAAATCATACATTTATTTTAATTTAGGAATATATATTAGAGAATTGAGGCCAAAATTAGATTAGGTTATCACAACAAATTAAGGGGCATGTATTTCCCATAATTACATCCATTATTATACCAATGGAGTAATTGGCTCAATGGGGGACTCAATTTGGGGACAAAGATCCTCGAATCACATTAATTAGTCACAATTACATGGAGGGTGATCAATTTACCCAAAACTAAATCCTTCATTCAATAAATCAAGTTTTCTTTTGAGTGTTGGAGCCCATTATGGCTAATTGATCCCCAAAACACATTATATTTTTGAAATTAAGTGTAAGGGACTCAATTTTAAATGACATTGTCCCCCATTGAACCAATAGAGTAACTTGTTCAATGGGTCACTCAATTATGTAAATGTGAGACATAAATATCTTTATGTAGTCATAATTAAGTTAATTGGGCTTGATTTCACCTAATTATGTCACAAATTTAACTAATTAATTAAATCACATAATGGAGTAGGAAATAGAGATAAATTGACCAATATAATCCTAGAAAGTGGTTGTACTTAATTTGATGCAACTTAATTTCCATTAATTATGTCCCCTATTCAAATAATCAAGTAATCGGTTCAATGGGGGATTAAATTAGTTTAAAGTAAGACAAAAACCATCGTAGGTGGTTTAAGCTATATAAATGGGGTATTATTTATCATTATTGTGCCCCTGATTTATCTAATCAATTAATTAGATAAAGCTATGAAACAATTTAAGAAAACTGCCTATTGGACTAGATGTTAGCAATGAGGGTAGTGAGAAAGAATATGATGCAATAGCTCTATTTTGGTTTACATAAAATACTAAAATTTTATCACCAAAATTATCCCCTCTTACCATAACTTGTATTCATCCTCTACCTTTTATCCATACTGGTGAACAAAGTGGATCACCTTCACTCCCTTGAAATATGAAAATTATTTTAAAAATAAACATGTAAAAAAATAGCATATATAATTACAAAAAATAAAATCTATTTCCATAAATTTAAAATAAAAGAACACATGGTTGGATAGAGCATCAATGATGTAAGGATTATTAAGAGGGATAAATTAAGAAGAATACAAATGAGATCTAGAGGAGAATTTAAGTTCAAATCTAGCAAAGAATGTGTGTAAATAAAATTATCCTATGAATCAATTAAAATATGAATTTGAAAAATGTTATTAATATATATCAATGTCAATAGTCATACATTTATTTTTAAATTTGAATGAATTTATTTAGGCTTCTTATGATACATACATTTTCAATTTGGATGAGGGGTTTGACAAGAACTTACAAAAGATTTAATGTTAGGCTTTTTTTGGCAATCATTTGGTTATTTATGAGAATAAGTTAGCATATCCTATTTTAATATTATGCTCATCCTAAGTCTACACTACACATTGGTAGTTTATTGAGTCCTGTAAATAGGGGATTAACTCAAATCATATGGCTATAGAGTGGAGGAAAAACTAATCTTTAGATTATATCAAGTGTAATTGGGTATTTTCCCCATCGCAAATGTAAACTCTCAAGAATACTCAAAAATGAAAAAAATGTCGATAAGAATAAAAGTTAGTACATATTAAAATGCTCAATAATATTTAAATATTTATAATTTTCTCTCTCCAAATAAATGGGCCTAAAATTAAATATACATTTTTTTCTATGATCTAAAAATAAAGAATTACTAAACATGTAATGAATTTATTGAGATTAAAATATGTATTTGATATAATTATATGTTATAAATCACCACACAAAAATTTCCCTCAATTTATTATAACAATACTTCAATTCAATCTTAGTTAATTAGATTAAAATTACAATTGAAAAAATACTCTATTTACTTTAGATACTTAAAAAACCCTAGTGTTCTCAATTAAACACAATATTCATATCCTATTTCTAAATTAAACATAATATTCATCACTCTTTTATCTTATATCTTACTCATAAATATTTTACAAAGGTTACACAAAATGATGAATTATTTTTGTCAGTGGCACTTTATTGATCCATATTTAGTAGTCTATTATTGCATCAGACTTAATGTGTTATGCTAGTAAAGATGACCTTAAGTTAGAGACTTGACTCACTTTAAAGATGGAAATAAATTCTCCTTGAAGGATAACCTAACATTAATCCTTAGTTATGAAACTTACATAATAATAAAGACAAATCAAAGTCACCATTGTAGACATCCCAATGTCATCTCTCAAATATTGCACAACATCAACTCCAAAGACACACCAATTTAACCTTTGAAAACACCCCAACCTTACCTACTAATATAGAATATTCTAGAGATATCCTAATGTCATTATTTAATGATGCCTCCAAAATGCGACTTTAAATCCCTCCCTTTTTTATTTAATTTTTTAAATTGACAAGAAAATACCAAGGAAATTTAAACATGTTTCTAAAATGATCACATAATTTTAGTGCATGCCTCTAAATCTATGATAAACCCTAAACACATTTTGGAGTGCAATATTTAGAAAAGAAATTAGTGAAAAATAAATAGTCTTAAAGCTATCAAAATCAATGCCAAGAAATATCATAAATATATCTTAGTGATGGCAATAATATGAATTGAATGTTAGCAACATTAAAGAGAAATAAAATTATACTAAATTCTTTGTATCTAGAGTGTAGATAAAATGTGAAAATGCAAGCCCCCATTTTGAGATGTGAAATGAACCTACGATTAAATACACATCTCAAAAGAAAGAGATTACATGTAAGATAAGATATAAAATTATTAGTATTTCTAACATATAAATGTATCATTTTTTAATAGTATACATTATAAATAATTATATACACATAGACTCATGATATGATCAATATAAATATATGAGTAATATGCTAGTATGTGAAGAAGATAATAATTGTGAGCACACGAAAAATATGTCTAACATGAAAAAAAGCTAATCGATATAAACCCAAGTTCTTAAAATACCACACATGAGTAAAAATTTGTCAACACAAGTAAATGAACAATATACCATACATAAGAAAAATCTAAACATTAAATCAAAACAATAATAGGCCCCAAATAAAATAAAATATATAAACAATATAAAATTAATAAAAAGTATGCCAATAAAAAACAAGAATTAAGTAGTGTAATACCAATAATCTAATATCTGGAAACATAACTCACAACTATAAGTTCCTTCACCCAAAAAATACCTGATAATGATATTCACAAAATAGATAATAACATAAAATATTATATTTGATTTAGATTTTTGAAATTAAACAAATTTTGAGACACATGTCAATACATGACTATAAAATGATTGAATTATAATAAGACCAAAAAAATAAAAGGATGCAAAATTAAAAATCCACTAACATGTAACCAAATCTAAATGGAAAATATGTGTAAGTCAGTTTAATCTCTAGCTATGTCGTGCTGATACTCAAGATATAAGATGAGCACTAGTCTTACATTTGTTTCTTTGTAGGGGAAAAAATATTGCAAAATTATTTTAAAATATTTACATATTGACAATTTTTTTATAATTTACATAAGAATAAGTAGTTTTCATACAACTGGTAAATCTCATAAAATCAAAATCTTGACATTCCTTTCTATAGGCCAATACATATCACTAGTTCAATACATGTGAGCTTTATTTGAGAAGAGTATGAGATGAAAAAAAATGTGAAAACTAAAAAACCCATTATATATGAAAATATCTCATATTTCGATGTATGTCTACTAACATGTGAATGTCTATCCTCTTCCTCCTCTTGATATATTGCATGAAGCTCATAAAGCTCCTCCTTCAAAGATTGTTAGGTTACATGTGGCCTACTACATTAAAAATCCTTTAAGTATTATGCAACACCAGTATGTGACTAGGTCACATTTCATTTCAACTGGTAAAGCTTGGATTTAGTATGACTAATAGATTGCACCATTAAGAGAATGGGAACCTCAAAAAACAATACAGAATTATCTCAAAACCATCTTAGAAAATAAGAAAGTACATGTTTCTTATGGTGATTAGATATAATATTATGATTATATTTTATTAAATTTTTTTCATGACTCTGATGTTTGGATAAAGATGAAGGATAATAAAATTTCTATGATAATTGTACAATCCTTGAAATGTAACCCAAGGGTGATAATGGAAGAATACCTTAATGCATACAATCAATAATGGCATCCATCTCCACCAAAACGCTCTCAACCACTAGATTAACCTCTTTCTACTTCAACAAAAGCCATATAAGAATAACCATATCATTTTGAGAGTCACAAGGAGTCAAATCCTAAACTAAGGAAGGAGGTTTTGTGAGGTATTTACGGTCCTTAAGTCTCTTCCACTTCAGTATCTTCATATGACCAGTCATTGGCATAACCACTACTAGGGAGAATCCAGTTGTTTCCTTAGTTAATCAAAGGAAGATAAATTTTGTGATTAATCCATTACCTCCTCTTACCTATACCTCCCTAAATTATTAAAATTATATTTCACTTCAATTATAACTACCCCTCACTCTCTTAATCTCCTATGTCCCCTCAGAGAATCCATGTGCCTTCTACACCTTCCACGTCATAACCTTCAGCTCCACCTCCTACCATGATTGTTTCCATAACCCCTTTCCAATCTCATCCACTATCAACTTCACCTATCTTCACATACCAAAATAATGAAAATGACTCCCCTACTCCTTCTCAAGATAAAAAATTAGAATAGAGTTCATCAATTCATCTCACTATCATAAAATAATTTAATAAGGATAAGGAGAAAGATGCATAGGATTTAATGTAACTTGATGAAGAATAAACACAAGAAGTGACATCCATAGTTAATTATCCTTTAGAAGAAGAAGACCATGAGATGGGAAAAACATAATGAGATGGTGAATACGCTGAGACAGATAAATCTAAAGCATTGACTCTAGGAGAGTAATGAGGAAGAGACACCTTAGTCCAGTTCTAACTAGAACAAAGTTTGAAATTTAATGAGGTAATCTTTTATATAATTTACTTAGTCGCTAGCGTAGAAGTTCTAACTATAATTTTACCTCTATTAATACCTATCATTGTATATTTCAATTCTATTATAAGTAGTATGAATTCAGATATTATTTCATCATCAAAAGTAATTAAGATTCCTAGTGTAGTCTATTCTAAGAATTTCGTTATAGTTTCTATTTTTAGTAATCCAACATCCCCCAAGAAGAAGTTAACTAACTAGAGATTCCCATGCCCCAGCCATTACCCCTGGCAAAAATAACCATGACCATGGAGATAACCCTGGGTTTCACTAAATTATTAAATAAGGTGACACCTAAGAAATAAACATCTATAAGGCTATAAAATTTTAACAATCTCCATTTGAATAATTGCCCCACTACCAACCATTATGGTCACCTCCCTTACAATGACATATCAACCTTTTACTTCTTCAAAACTTTCTCAAGGAGAAGAAATATAAGAACTTATAATTACTCAATGGGTAAGTGAGATGTAGAATTTAAAATGTGAAATGTCAAATATGGTTTTGATAGAGCTACCTATAGTCTCCACTCAATTTGACAAATAAAGTGGGACTATATAGATACTGTGGAAGAGGAATATGGTAAACACAAGAACAAAAGGAGAGGTAGAATTTTATCAAATAAAAAACTTGTTCTGTTAAGTGAAAAGAACCAAAAGAAATATCAATGATCCTACTAAATGCATTTAGGATTTTAACAACTTTTTGGCTTTCACTAGATAAGTGTTGAAGTAGATGCATCATAGTATCAAAGAAGCCTTAAATTTTTTGAAGAAGATTTAAATTATACTAGCATCTCATGAGGCTATTATTGAGGTACAAAGTGAAGCTATAAAGCTATAAAATATTTTTTTCAACATTAGAGTCTTTAGGTCACCCATTCAAGCCTATAGAGTAGATATTATCACATTGTGGAACATAGTGAAGGATTAAAAAAGAAAATTGAATCCCCTGGTTTTGTGTTCCAGGTTTAGTGCTTTTCATCAACTCAATTTGATGACTAGTATGGATGATTTTGGGTGTTTAAATTATGTGATTCCCAAAAGGCATGCCTCCCTAAATTTGCATAGACAAATGAATAATTTGATGATTCTTTTTGTTTATCATGAAATCAAGCACTATAAATTATTAGAGATATGCAAGTAACTAGGGTGATAACCCAAGAAGGGAGCCTATTCAATAAAGCTAATTTTAATAACCTTCTCAACTTGGTTAATGAAAGCTATAGACTTGAAGTGGAAGGTACTATATATAAAACTTAAAAAAAGTACTATAATTGGTTAGTTTTTACAAAGACAAAGTAATGAGGGTTGAGGATTTAGTAGCTAAGTTCTAGAAATTGAAGGAACTACAAGATATATTAATGTCTGAGGTATTGAAACTTTTGAAGGATTCATTACTAAATTTTGAAGTCATAGTTCAATAATTTGATGTAGTTTATGCACTAGGTGAAGTTCTAAAGGCTAAAGAAGAAACTTATAGGTCTAAAAAACATGCACAAATGGTTTTTAGTGACTCTCCAACTTCATAAGTCTCTTAGTCTATGTCACGATTACAATTACAATATCTTCATAAACTATTCTAGTTAATGATGTTACATCAATACTCTAATTTTAGTAGATTACGTATTTACATAGTTGTTACCAAAGAGGGACTTTAGTTCCCAATCTATTATTATACATGCATAATTTACTTGTATCTAGAAATATATTATGAATATCATCTTTGTAATATGCATTTTTACATGATTTTGAATTAGAGATTCTCTTAAATGAATTTTAATTTCAGACAAAGATTAAAGAGATGAGGCCTTCCACATCCCAATCTTATAAATACAAGTAGCCTCCCTATCACAAAGGGATTACAATTTTGGCTATTTAGATTAATATGAAATTTAGAGTTCTTCTTGAGTTAATCTTTTTGTGTGAATATTCATTCTTGTCCAATTATATGGATTGATTGAGATGTTAGATCATTATGGTATATTAGTTTTTTAACTTATTATGAGGTATCTATTTTAAATACAATCTTTAATTTTTATCTATAACTAATTTGAATATATTTTAAATGTTTATCATAATCCTCTTGTAGATGTGAAATAACAATCTAGAAATAAGGAAACCCTTGATCTCTACTTATTGGAGTATAACATGTTCTTGTGTCCTTTGAATCTTTAATGTATTTGATTGTTTGCCTATTGTAATAACTTACAATAATAATTTTTCTAGATTCATTGTCCTATTTGAGTTTAAATACTAGTCTTGAAAGGCTTTATCCCTGGATTTTCCATAGGCTTTCATTTTCTTCCTTACTCTTCCTTCATTTTAAAGTTTCTTATAAAATCATTCCATCCTTAGTTAGAATCATCACCATTCCAACAACTCCAAATTATTCTAGGTTCACCAATGACCAGTACACCTATGGTAAAAAATTTATGTCTCTCATCACTTTTCCACCAATAGGTTGTTATAAAACCAAATACCATGCAGTTTGTACCTTGGAGTGATCATGTTAACTAATCATAAAATGATAGAGGTAACATCATAATAAATTTTAGGGTCTATATAAAACCCACATCAACAAAAGTTTTAAATTAGAACTAGAAGGAGGGATTACATATTATGCCTTTAGTTTAAGAAGTAATATCACTTTAGTTGCAATAGATGCACCTACATGACTAAAAAGGTCAACCTCAAATAGTAATCTATTACAACCACCTTTGGAGACCCATAGAAAGGCTATGTATGATAAAGGTATTTATAGGAGAATTCGGTCATAATCATCATCCACAAAAAGATATCCATGTCTTCTAATAGTACCAATGACTCATATCCACAACCCACCTTTTAATCTTCCATTTAAGCCTAATCCTGCACCTCAAGCCTAGCTAAATTGACTATCTCAATGATTAATGTTTTAGGAGTAGTGCATGATTTTCCTATAAACATAGAGATATATTTCCCTTCTTTATCTCACTTAGGAGGATGGATTGTAGAATAATATTTCAAATATTTCAAATCCTCTTTAGGGATCCTGAATGTAACTCATGAGGATGTGGCTTGCACATTGTTCCTTTTTACTTTGAAAGAAACACCCTATGTTTGGTTTATATATATTATAGAAGGGTCAATTAAAAATTGGATAGAATGTCAAGATACCTTCTTAGCTCAGTTTGGCCAAGATAATAGTGAAAGTGTTATCTATCAATACTTTTCCAACATGAGATGTGATCTCAAAGAGCCAATCTGCGGATTCAATGATCAATTTTAAAATATGTATAAAATATTTGAGTCTACCTATCACCCTAATGACCCATTAGACCTAAAAATGTATAAGAATTCCCTATATTTCATGACTGGTATCTTTATGTGTAGGGATACTAATACTGATACTCTAACCTTGACTTATATAGAGGCAATTAATTTAGACAAATAGTTATATCCATTAGTTGTAAGCATTACCTTCACATAGTATTGGACCTATTTACCCATATTTTAACATAATCCCTAATGTAACATAGACTACTATGGGATAAAACCAAACTCCTATCTAAAATCAATTACCATTAACCCATGTTACCCAAAATCAACATCGTAATTTTTTTTAACAATTCTACTTCTAACCATTAGTGCCAAAGTTAGCATTCGGTACTATTTAATATATCTTCCACATAAGATAATGCTCCACACTAAACTAAGATAACTATTTAATCCATCCAATGTATGGTACAAAAACTAAGTAATGAATTCTTCAATATGCATAAACATATGGGAAATATAGACGGACATAAATATAATAAGAATAATTAGGATTATGGGTTATATAGGTATAATAGGAATTTCAATAGGTTTAAGAATAATCAATAATATTAGGTTCCATCTAACACAATGATAGATATCAATATTATAGATACAACTCTTCAAAACTAGTGTTGGGTCAATAAAACTATGCAATATAGGGAACTAGATTGTATCTAATTTTTCACTACCCTAAAAAACTTATATCAGGAAGTAAAAAGGCAGAAAAAATATACCAATTAGTAAATAAAATATTTTTAAAAGTCTTTGGGCAACCCTAGCATGACCATAGTTCTCGACACTTATGACTTCTCCTTCCTAAGAGAAGATGGAAATGAGCCTGAGGATAATATTGATGAGGTTCATGCTTTCTATTAATATAAATAGGTTATGAATAACTACAACTTTAAAATAAAGAAACCTATGAATTATTCAACTCCTCACAATAATAATGATATTAATCATGTTGATATAAAATCTAAAAATGATACACCCAATCATAGAGAGATAATATGGTTCCACTTATGAAGATAACCAACATCTTTCTAGTCAAAAAGATTGTTCACAAAGCTTCAAACATCAAGTAAATTGAAGATATGATATTGTTGAAGACATGAAAAATATTTAATCCATTATCACTCTTAATGAGCAAGTTCAGATCCCTGAACAAAGGGAGATACTACTCAAGGCCATAACAAGGAGGGCTTCTAATAAATCCAAGACTACCCATGCAAATATAATGGTGTATAAATATAAAATTGAGGTAATACCATTATTATTAATAGTTTTAATTTTTGGTAAAAATGTACATAGATACCTCATTGATTAGGGGCATCAACAAACATAATGCCTACCACTATTTTCCAAAATTTGGGTAGTAATCCTAAAAAATTAGACTATAGTTGTATAAATCCTTAGTTTCATGTGTCAGATAATTTCCAAAAGTGCCAATACAATTGGAATTAGATCCACTTGTGTACTAGACTATTTAAATCCTATCATTTAACATTTTAGAGGAATATGACTTAATACTAAGCTGAGACTAGTCAAGAACATTAAAGAAGTACATGGCTACAAATTTATCTCACATGTGGTTGCCATGGAAAGGAGTAACAAGTCAAGTCATTGTAGATAGAGAGAAAAATATTAAGTACTTTATTACTAATTACAAAACCAATAATGATCAATTTGACTTCATTTTGATACATGCATGTGTGTACACTTTCACAACTAATCAATAATTGAATAAATAAGAATTTGATGGTCCTTTTGAACTTCAGACTTTATAATTTAATGGAGATAATTATAAGCAATTTTATAGCATAGTAATGGAAAATACATAACTATAAGGTATGTAATACATAGATTATTATAGGATGTAGTTCCCCTACACCAAAAATAGAGGCAAGTATGAATCCCTGATCTTAGACCTACAATTCACATGAAAGCAAGATGACAAACAACTACTAGTGTTTGGTGACTCTAAAATGGTTATAAACTAGATCATAAATAAGTACCAATGAAATATTTCATACCTAAATAGTTAAAAACACTAATCTTGAGACTTGATTGACTCCTTTGAAGCACTTGGCATCAAGGCCATCCCAAAAGAAAATGATTAGATAGTTGATTTGTTCGC
Organism: Torreya grandis; assembly: GCA_037957365.1. NCBI lineage: Eukaryota > Viridiplantae > Streptophyta > Pinopsida > Cupressales > Taxaceae > Torreya > Torreya grandis. The sequence goes on along the minus strand of JARHVA010003606.1, from coordinate 1,094,503 downwards.
AACCTCTATTACCAATCTAGTACCACTTCAAGAATGAAATAGGTAGATATTTTTAGTGGAATTAGTCCCATAACCTTCTATCCCTAACAATGTGGAAAAATTATAGGTGTTTTATGATGATCAATAAATCATACAATTCCTAAATAATCTAGGAACTTTTGATGCCCAAAGAATAGATGAAGGAAATATTGAACCTGAGTAGGCTAAAGATATGGGCATATATGGTGTTCTACATATGAAATAAAAATTAATTAACCTCAAAATGGTCTCCTTATAATGATATTTTAACATTGACCTTCACGGATAGAATTAGAAATAGATGAAAACAACTTAGTATAACTTTACTAAGCCAACTAGTGAATATAGGTCTAATCTATATTAAATATGAAAAAAAAATATATTAGAGGATAATTTATATATTAAAAGATATAATTTATTGGATGTATGATGACCTGAATATCTTTGATCCCATGGTCATTACCCACACCATTCCTTTGTCACTAGAGTACAGGCCTTTTAGGAAAATACATCAACTATTAAACCTAGTCTTGTAACTTATCATAGAGACCAAAGTAGAAAAACCCTTAGATTCTAAGATTGATTTAAAAATTAGGCACTCGACTTGGATAGTTAATCTAGTTCCAATCAAGAGAAAAAATGTAGAAATCAAGCTATGTGTTGATTTTGAGAACTTAAACAATGCCTCAAAAATGACAATTATCCTATACCTTCTCTAGATAGAGTAATAAATATTGTGAGTGGTTTAGATATTATGTGTTTCTTAGATTTATTATTAGGCTATAACCAAGTATTATTTAAGTTAGAAGATAAGATGAAGACTAGGCTCAATACCAAATGGGTAGTCTTTGGATATAAAAGATGACATATGACCTAATCAACATAGGAGCCACTTTAAAGAGAATGATGAATTTTAACTTTTGGGGACTAGTGGGGAAGTGAATCATAATATACATGAATGATATTAAAATATTTTATAAAAAAATAGATGACCATGTAATCCATATACATAAAATCTTAGACAGGTGCAAAAGGTATGGATTTTCTCTTAACACCTAGAAATGCACTTTTGGAGTGATGAAAGGAAAATTATTGAGACATATTATCAATAAATAAGAGATCTCCATTGACCCAGAGTATGTCTAGGCCATATCCAATCTAATTATACCCAACAATAAGAAAGAGCTAAAATCTTTCTTCAATAAGATTGACTTCATAAGAAAATTCATTTCTAGCTTCATAGAAACCATCAAACCATTTAATGAAATGATGAAATAGGATGCCAATAATGAGTGCATTATATAGGTTGGTAAATATTTCTAGACATCAAAATAATAACTGCTCAAGCCCCACTCCTGATCAACCTATATTTTAATAAATGTTTATATATTTATTCATTTGCTTCAAAACATACCATCATTGTGATATTTATGTAAAAGGTAAAAGACAATGAGCATCCCATTGCCTTAATGAGTACCAACCTAAAGGTTGCATACATAAATTATTCCAAATTGATAAGAAAATATATAACTTGATGAAGGCCATACAAAAATCACACATTATATTCTAACAAATAAGAGATATGCCATTATATCAAACCTAGCCTTCAAAATCACACTTTTTTTAAAATGAGGTAGGATAGGAGATAGAGAAATAGATGCACAAATTTTAGGAGATTAACATTTTAATTATATTGATTAGAATGGTAAGAGGTCAAGGCCTCATTTATATAATGACTCAAACTGACCCATGCATTGAAAATCAATAAATCAATGAATCCCAAGTGATAAGAGGGAAATGGTAGTCAAATATCATCCATTACTTACTTACCGATACATGTTCTCTAGAGTTGAATAGAGATCAAAAATGATCCTTCAGCCTCAGATCAATCCATTTCATGATCAATAAAGGGGTATTTTACATAAATAATAATGAAGTCATCTACCTAAGGTGTTTTTCTAAAGAGGAATCTAAATACATTCTAGATAATGTAAATTAGAAGGTTGGCATCAATCATCCCTATGGTAATACTACAACTCATATAATTCTAAGGATGGGCTATTATTGGCCTATCATATTCATGGATTTCCATAGGCATGCCATAATCTATCATGAATTCCAAGTGTTTTCAAAGAGAGTGGTTAATGTTGCTATTCCTTTACATCTTTTCATTAACGAATGCCCTTTCTCCTAATGGGGTCTGGACATTTTTTAGGTAATAAATCCAAATTCTTTAGTATGATAAAATTGCATCCTCTTGTATACTAATTATTGTACCATATAGATAAAGGCCATTGATAACAATAATTAAAAAACCATAGATGTCATGATTTTTTTGTAGGGAAACATAGTCACATGATTTCACATATCCATTTCATTGGTCTATGATAATAGTCTAACATTTCCATCTCATGAATTTAGAGAATGGGCCTACAACATTTAGATCACCCTCTAGTTTTCTTAAACCCATTACCCAAAAGGATATGGAGTAGGTAAATCAACTATTAAGAACCTCATGGATTCTGTGAAGAATGTTTAACATAATAAACCAAGAGAATGACATCTCTTATTGAAACATGCACTTTGTAAAGACTGAACAAGTCAAAACTAAGATGTTAGGGCTTCATATTTTATGTTGGTATATGGATGACATATAGTATTCCCCATCAATATCAAGCTACTAAATTCATAATTAATGCAATAGTATATGGGTGAAGACAAGGGAATAACTACTAGAATACTTGAAATAGTCCAATTATAATATATAAGAACTAAAGCACTACACGACGTCAATAAATGTAAGGTTATTATCAAATTTTGGTTTGATAAAATATCCAAACTCAAGTATTTTAGGATTTTTGACCTAGTGCTCCTTTGGGATAAATCACATAAGAATAAAGGGTAACTTGACAAGTTCACTTCATTATTAATTAGACCATATCACGTATCTGAAATCCTTTGATATAATGCCTTAATGTTAAAATACCTCCAAGGTAAGGAACTCAATTTTATAATTAATAGATAGTTTTCAGAGGATTAATTCATGGAATATCTATCTATAAATGCATTAGAGTAAACTATTAATGGATATCCATAGTATAATTTGATTAAATTTCTTGATTTCTATATTAATGTTTTTTTATTTCTGCACATGTTTTCCCTTTAGAGTACTTCTATCACTTTTGATAGTTCAGTTCCTAATTTTTAGTTTGATTTATTAAGTTACAAAACTATATCAAATAAATTCCTAAAATAAATGGGATGATACCTAAAGGGATCACAATTGGTACTCATGGAAATTTATTCTGATAGTATTGATTGTTTTAGATTGAATAAGCTTACTAAGGGTTTAGAACTCACTCAGATATACTCATGAAAATTTTAGAGAACCTTACCAATTTTTAGGATTCACTAAACTATAATATATTAAAATTTAGGTAGGAGGTAATAAACAGAGGGCCGAAAACACATTGACAGGGACACATTGACCAATAATTTTTTTTATTTCATTCAAATAGTAAAAGATAATTATCAACCTTCCCCTACATATGATTCAAGGAAAAATAAAAAAATTGATAGAAGATAGGTGATTCAAGTAATCTCTATCGAGGCTATGGATGCCTAGCTGCCAGTAAAGCAAAGCTTTGAGTGGAATGAGAGATATCTACCTCACGGCTATGGATGCCTAAATGGTAATAAATCCTATGCCTAAAATTTATTATTTGATTGGTTACAAGGTGAGAAATCAATATGGAACATAAAATATTTATTCAAGTCTTTTTAAAAATCTTCCTGACCACAAAAAATTAATTTCAGTAGATCACACACTAATACAAGGAATGGAAAGGTTAGTATGTTGCATCAAGAAGTAAGAGCTTTATTCCATAAGTTAGATTTTATTATTATTTCATTGTTAATACTATATTTTTTTCATATATATTTCTAATATTATGGGTTCTCAAAATACTTAAGAGTATTTTCCCCTATGAGTCACCATTTATTGTACCCTAACACACACAACCCATTTTTAAAAAAATTAAAAACAAGGACCCATTATTGAACAAAAATTATTTAGGGAGATATGATCCTAAATATCAATGAATTTAAGGTATCATGTATTTTTCATTTACGGTTATTTCATAACTTCTACCATTGCTTAACTTCAAAGTGTAAAAATCTAATCTTAAACTAGTACCTTAAGTTATTTCGACTCATGGATTTTTCATGATTTACAAACTAACAAATATAATTTTTATGTGTATTTTTATATATATTTTGATCATAGGATTAACATCTAAAGAACATTAATTTCCTCCATCTTGGCCCATAATAAACATTTCATGCAGTTGTGACATGCATCACTCTTTCGTCATTCAAAGTTTTAGATGATTACAAAATTTCCAAGTCATTTGGATGTTTGGCTGATTAAAATAAATTAATTATTCCAAGCTCATAATCCTCCAAAAAAATTAAAACATGCCACATGGCATATTCAAGTTAAAGTGAAGACACAAAAAATTCATTTATTTATCAGCAAATTTAAGAGTTCAATGTTCCATGTGCTAATGGTTTTGAATTCTTGAGTATCTAGGTTTTTTAGATCATTCCACATTTATTGATAATGATAATCCACATCCATGGGGAGGTTATATGGTTCTTTTCTCTGTAAATTAATAGTCCTAATATTTTGATATTTTATCCTTCCTAATGGTTTACATTTGGCATAATTATGGTAATCTACATCGACAAAAGGTTAAATAGTAATTTGGTCACCAATAAATTAAATTGAAGATCATGAGTATTATGGATTACAATATCATTACATGTGTATTGATCATGTTAACTTGAAAAAACAAAATATTCTTAACTAAAATGAATATAAATCGAATGCTTTGAGCTTCCATGCTTCAAGTGTTTTGAGATTAGGTCACATGGCTTGATCACATTAACTTGCCACTATGGGACCTCCCCAACATACAAAATAAATTTAAAGTGAAAATTTAAAGATGACATGACAAGTGGAAATATCCATAGAATGTATGTTTAAAGCATAAAATTGAAAGATTTACATCATGGAAAAGAATAAAGATAAGAATTGGATGACATTTATCTCAAGTGTAATGAATAAAAACAAATAATTAATTAATGATCACCACATGGAAAACAATGGCACCAGAAAAGCTAACTAGAACATTCCAATTCAAATGGTATTTAAAATAAACATATATTTTTTATGCATTGAAGACATATGAATACATTCAATACTCAATCCTGTGAGTGATATATAAAAAATCTATGACAATTGGGATTCACTTTGTTGTTGCTACTTTGATTAAATAATTGCATTCTCAAGCTTCCTAACATTGAGTGAGCCCTAAATTTCTATAGCCACTAAGTATGAAATTAACCAGTCTAGTACCTCAAGGATTTATAATGACTAAATAATAATAATGGCCTTTTCATCAAATAAAGGTAAGCCATTACTCCCCTCCCCATACTCCTTTATGCGATTAACTGAATATGAAGACATAGTATTTGAGAAGAGTGCCCTAAACATTAAATTTACTCATTGCTTAATGCCCTATGAAGAGGTAAAATGAATTTAGTCCTAGTCCAAAAAGGATGAACTTTCACCATATGAGAAATAATATATAAATGATTTGTTGTCAACTAAAAATCAAGATCTCCTCATAATGTAGCCAAACCTAAGGTAATTCCATGCATTGATTTCTTGATGGTTTCATTCATTAGTGGAACCACTATTGGGGACATCATCTATGTAACTAAAGTCTATACTATCTCTACTTACATTTCAGGAAGGGTATTTTAAATATATCTTAGGCTTCCTCAACCTGAGACCACCTACAATCATGTCTTAGCCAATGTATGGCTTGATCATAACATTATGGATGAAAAGTGGAAACAATGGCTTGAAAAGGCCTAGAGGTCAAATATAAATGGGATAATGTGCACAAAATATATCATTAAATTCATACCTATAGTTTATATAGAAATGACACTATTGAATAGGTTATATGGTTTCCCAAGTATTGCCTATGTTTAAGTCTAATGGGTTCTAAAACTAGATATATTATTGATAACTAACAAATTTATATCACTAGGGGAGATCATAAGTGCATGAATGAAAGCATAAATAATATAACCTGATCATAACCCTGAATATGAAATTATTTACATGATGTGTTACTTGATGGATTTCATAATGGCCACTGTGTACAAGCCTTATTGCTAAGAATGGAAACCATCAATTGAATATTTTGGAAATAAGGTTGGAGAGGACTTATCATTTATGTTTATTAATAGGTACTTGAATAATATCAAAATGATAAGAAATGAGGTATATCATCATATATACTAAGTAATATAGGGAACCCTAATGCTAAGACTATAAGAAAACATAAAAAGGACCCTTAGCAAAATGGGAGTTTATTGGTTGTATTCAGATGTAACCATCTTCTGAGTAGAGGGTAATAGGAATGCTTCTTTACTATGGTCTCATCATGTTCTCAAACATATTACATAAAATGATATAACTTATCAAGTTTTCATTAGTATTGATTAAGAATTAGGATAGATGCATTTTGACTACTACTTTAAAACTCCTTTCAGTATTAGATGGCCCCAGTATGTGATTAGGTCACATTTTATTTCAGATGACAAGCCTAAGATGTACTATAACTTATAGATTACACCATTTAGATAATTGGACCCAAAAAGGATAATAAGTGGCTATCTCAAAACCATCTTATAAAAAATAAATTACATGTTTCTTATAGTCATTAGACACATGATCATGATCAGATTTTCTTAAATGCCTCTAATGACTCTAAAGTTTAAATAAATATGAAGGAAAAGAAAATTTCTATTATAATTAAATAGGACTTGAAATACAACCTTGAGGTGACAAATAAAGATGCCCATAATTCATGTAGTCAACAGTGGACTCCATCTCTGCCAAAGGGCTTTTAGCCACTAGATTAACATATTTCTCCTTCAATATAAATCACAAAAGAAAAACCATATCAATCTGGGTTTTTAAGGTTCTAAAATCCGTAGTGAAGGAATGAGATTTTGATGGGAATTAATTATCCTTAAGTCCCTTCCACTTTAACTAATTTATATGAACAAGTTTTAGGCATAACCACTATCAGGGAGAGGCCAACCATTTCCTCAGCTAATAAAAATAATAGTTTTTTGATGACTCCTTTGCCTCCTCTTACCTTTGTCACCCTATTTAACCTCTATGAATTCTTATAATCAGATTTCACTTCAATTTTATTTCCCCCTTACTCTCCCCTGTCTCCTAATTCCCCTTAGCAAAGCCCTTTGCTTTATACGTATTCCACCTCATCACCTTTAGATCTATCTCCTAACAGAGTTATTCCCACAACACCACTACCATATCATCTACCATCCAATCCACTTATATTAATATACCAAAGGAAGCACAAGTACTCCCATACTACTTATTAGGATAAGAAACTATAAGAGATACCATAACCTATTCTCCCTATCATAGAAAAAACTACTGAGGAGGAGAAAGATAAATAATCTACAATTAATGAAGAAGGAGATATATCAGCTAGGCTCACTCAAAAACAAAGTTAGAAAATTAATGAGTTAGTCTCTTCTATCATTTATTTGGTACCTAGAATAGAATTTCTAATGTAAGATTACCTTTAGTAATGCCTACCATTGTATCTTATACTTCTATTATCACTAGTATTAATTCATATATTATTTCCTCACCAAAACTAATTAGGACTCCTAGTGTAGTCCATTTTGAGAATTTGGTTATAGTTTCCATTTTTAATAAGCCACCATATCCTAAGAAGAAGGTCACCCAACTATATCTTTCCATACCCTAGCCATTATCCCCACCTAAAGTAACCATGAATGTGGACATAACCTTATTTTTGATTAACTTCTTGGCTAAGTTAATACCTAGGAAATAAACCTCTCTATGGCAAGTGGTTGGATAGAAAATCCCCTAATCACCTTTCAAATAAGTGCCTTACTACCAACCACTATGATCACCTTCCTTCAAGTGGCCTTTCAACCTTTTGCATGTTAAAAAATAGGTCCATGACAAGAAACATAATAACATATAGTTCCTCAATGGTTAAGTGAGATGCAAAATGCTAGAGTTGAAAGACAAAAAAATTTATTCACAGAGCTACCCTAATTCTCCACTTAGTTTGACAAAAAAGTGGGACTATACATATAGTAAGGAAGAGTAATTTGGTAAACACAACATCAAAAGTTGAGGTATAATTTGAACAATGAATAAACTTGTTATCATTGTCCCAAACACCAAAAATAAAACTCAATGATCTAATTGAATACATTGAGGATTTCAAAAACTTTTATGGATTACACTAGGTCATCACTAAAGGAGATGCACTAGATCATTCAAGAAGCCTTAAATATGTGGATGCATATGCAAATGATACAGGCTCTTCAAGAGGTGATTGCTCAGTTATAGAGTGTAGCTACAAGTTGTATAATATTTTGTTCAATATTAGAGTGTCCAAGGCAGGCAGTCAGGTCTATAGATCAAACATTATCACATTATGGAACAAAATGAAGAATAAAGAAAGAAGATTGAATTTCTTGATTGAATGTTCTAGGATTAGTGTTTTTGATTAGCTCAATTTCATGACCGACCTAGATGTTTCTTCGTGTTTAAATTATATAATTTATAAAAAGGATTCCTACCTAAATTAGTATAGATAAATGAATAAGTTGTTGATTTTTTTATTAGTATTCAAAGTGAAGCACTTTAAATTTTTGTAGATATGAGAGTAACCAGGGTGATCACCCAAGTAGGGGAGCTTGTCAATAAACCCAATTTTGAGAACTTTCTCTAGTAAATTTTTGAATACTTTAGATAATAAGTGGAAAGTATTATATATAAAACTAGAAAATAGGTAAAATAATTGGTTAGATTTTCCCAAAGTAAATTAAGAGGGCTGAGAATTTACTAACTGACATCAAGAGTTCAAAAGTTGAACAAAACATATTAACGATTGAGGTAGTCAAAGTATTAAAGACTTCATTACTAAATTTTTTATGTTGGATATAAATAATTTAATTCAACTTATGCAATGGGTGAAGTGATAAAGGCTAAAGAATCAGCTTCAAGGTATACATCACACACAACTGGTTATTAGTTCCCCAACCCAGATTTACAAGGCTCTTAGTGTATATTTTAGTTGTAACTACACTATATTCATTGACTAATCCAACTAACAGTGTTGCATCAAGAGTCTAATTTTACAATGATTATGTATTTACATGGTTATTACCAACTGGGACTTTAGTTCCCAATCTATTATTGTACACACATAATTTTATTTTAGAGGGTAAATCTCTTCCAAGTATTATCATTGTAACATGCACCCTTGCATGATTTTGAACTAAAGGTTTTATTTTTTTACATGCAACTTTATGAAAATATTTAATAGATGAGGTATTACCCATCCCAAGCTTATAAATACATGTCACATACCAATCACAAAGGGAAGATAATTTTGTCTATTCATGATATGAAATTCAAAGAAGTTGTGCTTGAATTGATCTTTATGTGGAAATATATATCCTCCTCTAATTTTGTGGATTCCTTGAGATGTTCCATCATTATAGTAAATTAGTGATTTAACTATTTATGAGATATCTATTTAAAATATAGTATTTCATTTTTATCTATAGCTGATTTGAATATCTTTTGCATGCTTATCATAATGCTCTTATAGATGTGAAAGAATACTCTAACAATCAAGAAACCTTCAATATTTTCATGTTTGATTATATTTTTTTCTGGGTTTCTTTGACTCATCATTGTATTTGATTGTTTATATGCTATAACATCTTGAAATAAGTATTGGTATGGATTCATTATCTTATTGGAGTGCAAATACTAGTCTTGAAAGCCTCTATACCTATATTTTCATTGAGCATTCATTTTATACCTTACTCTTCCCTCATTTTTAATTTTTTAAAAAATCTTACCTACCTTAGTTAGAACCGAAATCATTCCACGCAATCTAATTAGATTTGGGTTTACCTATAACTACTTTTCACATAGTAAAAAATATGTGTCCCTCACCGCAATCCCACCAAGAGGTTGTTATAAAATAAAAACCTTAAAAATGGTACCTTTGAGTGATCCTATTCAGTAATCCTAAAATTTTATAGGCAACCTTATAATAAATTATGAGGTGTGTATAAAACTCACATTAACAATATGATTAACCTAAATTAGAGTCATACCTTGTATATGGGTATTTGAAAAATCTACTCATTAGTTCAATCAAAAAGTCAAATATGTAAATTTGGGCCCAAAATCACATTAATTACTCTCAATTTTTTAGGGTATCAATCACAGCTAATTATTTACCCTATCAAACTATAATAGTGACTTGTTCAAATGAAAGCTAAATAAATTAGAATGATTCCAAAATTACTTCAAGACGTTTGAAATAGGTAAATGGCAGTATATTTCCTTTAAATGAAAAATGTCTGCAATTTGGAAAAATAATTTTAGCCTAATATCACATTAAGTGATCTTGTTTAGGATGATGGATATCAAACACTTCTATAATCTTCTCCCATTCAACCAATGAACTAATTGGTTCACTAGGGGTAAATTAGATAAAACTATGAATAAAATCACTTTGGGAGTTTCAAATTATGATTATGGGTTGTAATTTTCCATAATTTCATCACAAATTTATCCATTAAACTATTTTTTTCAATAAGGAATTTAATTAGGAAAACATGACAACCATATCACCTTTAAGTAGTCTCAATTTAGTGAAAGAGGTTCAGTTAACCCTAATTTAATCTCCTATTGAGATAATTAGATAATTATTTAAGGGTGTTCCCAAATTAGGGAAACATAAGAATCAAATAAATTTAATTATTCATAATTAGGTTGAGAGGGATCAATATCCAAATATTGTATCCCTAATTGGGAAAGTTTACTAATTGCTTTAATGGGGGCAGTAATTTTAATTGAAAATCAAACCCAAATAATAATATATCATTATATTTCTTCCTCCACTCAAAAAATATATTGATTTGTTAATTTGAGTATGCGATTATAAAAATAAATTACCAAAACACATAAGTTTGTTGCACTTAGGTTTATGGGGCTTGATTGCCAAAAATTGATCTTTAAAATAGTTTAAGTAGTTAAAAATATGTTGATAAGAATTGATTTCCATCACTTACATCTCCAATTGAGACAGTTTTCTAACTAGTTTAATGAGGATTTTTATTAGGGTAAAGTGAACTATACATCATTAAATATGGTTTCAATTGCATTAATGGGGATAATTTTTGCCTGGTTGGCTTCTCCATTGAACTAATTGACTATATATTTCAACTGGGAGTCAATGAGGTAAAATCAAGCCCCATATCATATTAGATGGTAAAAATAATGTTTAGGATACTTAATTTGATTCAATTATGTCTCAAAATGATATAATATTCTAACTAATTTAATAGATTAGACAACTAGGATAAATAGACATTAAAAAAATTGTGCATTTATGATTACCTTAAGGGATATTGATTTTTTGGGTTTTTGAAAAATGGCTGCGAGTGGCAGAAAGGAGAAAGACAGCCCTAGTAAGGGCTCTAGTGAAGCGCGTCTGCTGTAGGAGGAGGCTCCCTAGGGGAAGGCGTCTTTTTATTTTAGTGAGTGACCCAGGATTTCTAAGGTAAACGGTTGCTTTCCATGGAGCCATGATAGGCCTATATTGGTGATTCCTCTAAAAACTGTTAAGGGGGATGTTGACTATTTATCTACTCAGACTTTGATTTTTAAGTATATGGGTATACGAATATCCCAGTCGGCCTTGGAAGCCTGGATGCGCCGTACATGGCAGGTAGAGGGGGATCTAGATATTATGTTGGCTGGAAATAGTTATTTTTTGGTAAATTTCTCCTCTGTATCTGACAAGAATCAAATTTTTGAAGGAGCACCCTACTTTTTTGACCGAATTGGTCTATTTATCAAACCCTGGCATGCAGGCTTCAATTCTACAGAGGATCTGCCAACCCGTGTGCCTATGTGGGTCTGTCTTCTGAGACTTCCCCTAAAATTTTGGAGAGAAGACATCCTGCATCAAATAACTGCATTACTGGGATCACCAATTGCCATAGCCAATCAATCCCTGGACAAAAAGCTTATCTCCTATGCCCGAATTTGTGTTGAGATGGATTTAAATAATCCTCTACCTGACTCTATGGAAATTTTTGTGGGGTTTTCATCCTGGGTCCAACAAATCAATTATGAAGCCATCCCTTTTTGCTATAGAATCTGTCATATTTACGGCCACTTGCATCGTCAATGCCCTCAGGTTATGAGAGTCAATGGAATGGATCCCAATGGAGGTATAGATAAAGGTCTTTCGGCCCAAATGGACTCATCAAATCACATGCCTGACTATGCATCAAAAGGAAAAACCCAATCAAATTTGGTGAATGTGACTCATGGCCCACCTAAACTTAATGGCCCTGACAATGAAGGCTTCACCCAAGTCAGACGTCATGTCAAGGGATGGGGGTAGAAGCACATGAATTAAGACAGGCCTCTAGAGGTGGGTTTCAACCATTTTAAAACCTTGGATAGCATGGCCATTGAGGATGGCATTCCACCTGATGAGTTGGGAGGACCTTCAGAGGGTGAAGAGAAGTGTTCTCTTCCCAACGAGTCCCAAGACATGGTGATGTAGCTGAATCAGGAGATTGAGACTACTCTGGAAGAAGGGGCATTGGTAGTTCTTCTAGCTCAGTAGGACAAGGATATCAGTTGGGTAGACTTGGTTAAAGACACAAATGTCTCCTAGAAAGATAAGGGATCGATGTCAACACTGGGTTTAATGCAGAGACCATTCAAGAAGGTCTCCTTCACCAAACCTTCTAAAGCAGGATGCAAGAAGGACCATGAGAAGATCAAATGCATAGGGGATTTACTGGTTGAGTCAAGGGTGGTTAAGACCCTGGATGAAGACTTCACCCACTCCACCCAATGATAGTGTTGTCATTGAATGTTAGGGGACTGAACAATACCCCCAGATAAAGAGCTATGCAGAAGTTGGTTGTAGAGCACTCTCTAGACATCCTTTGTATTCAGGAGACCAAGCTCTCTGTTGATGCTATGTTCAGCTGTATGTCAAAATTTTGGTCCTGTGGGCAATGCCAGTGTGTGGGTGCTTTAGGTAGTGCTATGGGTTTGGCAATCTATTGGGATCTGGGGAAGGTCATGCCACTCCAATGGATGGCTAGTCTATCGGCATTCTCCATGATTGCATCCTCTTTAGAGACTGGGGAGCAAATCTTGGTCACCAATGTTTATGCGCCTAGAGATTTCTCTGGATAGATCAAGCTTTGGGAACATTTACGGCATGTGCGGAATTATTTTCCTTACCTGCCATGGATCTTGGATGGAGATTTTAATGATGTTCTAAGCTTGGAGGATAAAAGAGGTGGGCTTGCATGTTTAGACCCCTTGTCTGAGCTTCTTAGACATAATATTGATCGGCTGCGCCTAGCGGATGTTAAACCCATTAACAGCCTCTTCACCTGGAACAACAAAGGATCAAGTAAGGATGCTATTTTTGAGTGCTTAGATAGATTCTTAGTTTCTTGTTTTTGGCTATCTAGTGATTTCTCTCTGGCTTCTGAAATTTTGGATTGGAAGGGATCTGATCATTGGCCCATTAAGCTCACATCCAGTTATATTTCCAGGCCTAGGAAACCTCCCTTTAAGTTTTAACTAATGTGGCTTCAAGATTCTTCTCTCCATAGCCTTATGACTCACTAGTGGAGGTAGGGAGGGCCCACTTATGGCACAGCCATGTTCTCTTTTACTAAGAAGCTTCAGTATGTGAAGTGAAAGTTGCAGGACTGGAACATAAACAATTTCGGTAATCTCCATGTAGTGAAGAAAAGGGTGCAAGAGAGGCTAGACATTATTACCAGACAGATTCTTGACTTTGGTTTGATAGAAAACCTTTGCAAGGCAGAATTTTTGGCTTTGAATGACCTTACTGAGTGGGAACTATGAGAAGAAATATGTTTGAAACAGAAGGCCCGTATTGACTGGCTCTAGGAGGGTGACATGAATAAAGCATTCTTTCATAAGACGGTCTAGGTGCGGCGCAATAGGAACTATCTATCTTATTTTGTTACCTCGGATGGAACCCGCGTAACTTCCTCTTCTACCATGTCTGAGAAACTGGTTTGACATTATTCTGAGCTCTTTTCTAGCATTTCACCTACTGCTGAATCAGAGGAAAATGTAGTTTTGTCCTGCATACCCCCCCTCATCACACTAGAGATGAATGAAGCACGTTTGAAATCAATTGATAAGTCAGAATTAGAAAAAGTTGTGTTTAGTATGTGCAGAGGTAAAGCGACTGGCCCAGATGGTTTTCTAGCTAATTTTTTTCAAGAATTTTGGGGTATTATCAAGCAGGACTTAGTGGAAGTAGTGCAGGAGTCTTAATTTAACAAAGAAATGCTCAGAGCACTTAATGCAACCTTCCTAGTTCTGATCCCGAAAAAGGAACAGGCTAGTTAGATGGATCATTTCAGGCCCATTGCACTCTGTAATATGGTTTACAAAATTATCACCAAGCTCATTGCAGAGCGGCTCACAGTTTGGCTCCCCATGGTCATATCAGAGGAACAGGAGGGCTTTATGGCAAGAAGGTAAATTCTGGATGGAGTGGTGATTGCTTCGAAAGCAATCCACTCTATGTACAATTCTTAGGAGAGGGCTATGCTTATAAAGCTTGACTTGGCTAAGGCTTATGATAGGGCTGATTGGAATTTTTTGTGGAAAATCCTTCTGCAATTGGCTTTTGTCAGGACTGGGTACGCTAGGTACTAAGTTATGTTAATATGCCCTCTTACTCAGTCCTCATTAATGGGGCACCTTCCAGGCTTTTTGGTGCCTCTAGAGGGATTCGCCAAGGTGATCCGATATCTCCATACTTGTTCATTATTCTTGTTGAGGGGTTGGGCCATCTTATTAATTTTTGGGCTTCTCAAAACTTTATTCAGGGGTGGCAATGGGGAAATGGGATAGCTAAGCTGACTCATCTCAAATTTGTGGATGACACCATCCCGACTGGGAAAGCCCAGATTAGGGAAGCACAAGCTTTTCAGAGTACCTTGGATACCTACTTAGCAGCTTCTAGATAGAAAATCAATGAGCTCAAATCCTCCATTTTTTTATTTAATACTCCTGATGCTATCCAGCCAAGGATTGCCACTATCCTTAGATTTCAGATGCAGCCACTTTTGATGACTTACTTGGGGATTCCCATAGTGGTGGGGAGGCAGCCTAGGGTTTTTTGGCAATATGTTTTGGATAAATTGAAGCAGAGAGTTAATCATTGGACCCACCACTAGCTCACAACTGCAGGGAGGGTGACCCTTCTACAATCTGTGATTCAAGCGCTGCCCATTTATCGCAGTATGGTCCAGGAAGCTCCGATGTATTTTCTTAAAGAATATGATGCTCTTTCTTTGCAATTTCTTTGGAGCGACAATCTAAGGAATTCAAAATGGAGTCTTGTTAATTGGAACATGGTTTACAGACCAAAGAAGGATGGAGGTCTTGGGCTGAGATCTGGTATTTTGTCTAGTCAAGCTCTTGTTGCTAAACTATATTGGCATTGGTGCACAAATCAATCCCACCTCTAGGCTCGTATCTTGTCTTCAAAGTATTTCCCAGGGGTTAATCCATATGAGATTCCCAAGCTAACTATTGAGGGAAGAGGATCTATGGTGTGGAACACCGTCAAACTTGGAGCTCATTTGGTGCAGTCCAGCCTTTTTTAGATCTGTAATAGTGGTTCTGAGGCAATTTTTTGGGAAGATTCATGGAACGGCGCTCCTCCCCTCCTTTCATCTCATCCCCATTTATAGCCCCTCTGTGATTCTTTTCTTACTTTTGGTTGGAACACAGTTGAGCATTATAAAGAACCTTATAATATGGGAACTACTATTGCTTATAAATGGAAGAATGTGTCCGATTGGCCACTGGGAGGGACTGTGGAGAATAGGCAGGAGTTATCTCAGATCCTTACTGTTAGAGGATGCAGCTCCTTGAGGGAGAGTGATATCCTAGCTTGGGGAGGTGACTCCAATGGACAGTACTCTATATCTTCTAGCTATTTGGAGCTCACAAAGAAGTCTTTTGGTGAAGTGGATTTTTTATGGGGAAAGAAAATTTTGAACTCTACATCTTGGCCAAAATGCAACTTCTTTCTTGGGGCTCTCGCCTACAACCCCTGTTTGACATGGGATAATCTTTGTAGGAGAGGTTTTCATGGTCTGTGTATTTGTTTACTTTGTCGTAGCAGTGAGGAGAATGGGGCACACCTCTTCTTCCAGTGTTCCTTTGTTAGGAGGTTGTGGCATCTGTGGTGGGAAGCATGGGGTTGCCCCTGTTGGCACGTTTCCTCCTTGGCAGAATTTTGGCAGTGCGTGGGTCGACCACCTACCAAGGCATCTATACTGTAGACTATGTGGGCTATTGGACCTGCCTTTATTCTCTAGAATATCTAGATAGAGAGAAACAAAAGGATTTTTCAAGAGTGTTGTCTTGGTTTCAATGAGTTGTGGATGAAAGTCCTTAATGTACTTCAGGAAACTCTCCACGCCAAATGTGATAGTGCTGCAGAAATGGACCCAACTGAGGCCACAATTTTGATTCGGATCTCTCCTATTACGCCTTCTGCAGTTCCCCATCTTCCTCATATGCATCCCACATATAGGTCCAGGCAACGGGTGCATCTGATTAGCCATTTGGGGCGCTGGACACCTCCTGTGGAGGGGTGTATTAAGGTCAATGTCGATGGATCCTCTAAAGGAAATCCTGGTGATGCTGGAATAGGCAGTCTTTGAAGAGATAATACTGGTGTGATTTGTTTCCTATTTTCCATTTTCAAGGCCCACCATACCAACAATCTGATGGAGGCTATGGCACTCCAAGAGGCGGTTCAAATTTGTTGCTAGCAGGGCTATCTTAGTATCATCTACGAGTCTGACTCACAAGTGATTGTTAATTTGTTGAATAATGGTAATCTTGATAATGTTGATTCAAAGATGGCTACGATGATTAAATATATTCATCAGATTAGTACATCTTTTGTGTTGATTTCCTTTATTCATATTCCCCATGAGTGGAATGGAGTTGCTGACAGTTTAGCAAAATGAGCTTCGGAGAATGGGCCAAACTGGTGTATTCATGATCAGAAGATGCTTCTTGTTAGCTTATCCCTTACCCTAGTTCAACTTCTTGAGCAGGACATGGGTTTGTAATTCTCCCATTTTTGAGCTCTTTTAATAAATTTTTACCCCCTTTTTAGTAAAAAAGGGATATTGATTTTCTCAAACAACATTACCAATTGAAATAATTGACTAGTTGGTTAAATTGGTGATGTAATTATAAAAATTTGATCCCACATCTTATTAATTAGGCTTAATAATTTTTAGGTGGATTAATTTCCCATAGTTTTATACCCAATTAAATTAATTGAGTAATTTTTTTAATGAGGGATTCAAATACGAAAAATTGATGCATAGATTAGATTAAGTGGTTGAAATTAGGTTAATGGGATAAATTTCCTTGAATTTATTAAATAATTATACCAAATTTTTATTTTTATTAAATGGGGACTTAATTAAAAAAATTAATCTCTGAATCACTTTAGGTATTGACAAGTATGTGAAGGGATCTTGATATATCCTATAATTTTTTTCCCATTTAACCAATCAAGTAATTGGTTGAGTCAGACACTTAAATTTAGAAAATTTATATCTAAATCATATTATTTGGTCATAATTATGATGAAAGGGATTCATTTCCTCTAATTATGTCCTTTATTCAAATAATCAAGTGATTTAGCAAATGGGGAGTAGATAATAGAAAATTAAGCCTCAAATCAAATTATAGTGTCAGAATTAGGCTTAGGGAGATTAATTTCAACTAATTACATCCCTCATTGAATTAATTAATAAATTATTTCAATGGGGGACTTAGGATAGGTAAAAAGGACCTCAAATCATAGTAGGTTGTAATAATTATACTGAGGGGGATTCATTTCCATTAGTTAAATACACCATTGAATCAATCAAGTGATTTTTTAAATGAGGGAATTAAATAGTGTTAATTTATCTATGAATAATAATTGATGGTTTAAAATAGGTTAAGGGGACTCAATTTTACCTAGTTGTGTCTGACATTGAACTAATTGAGTAAATTTTTCATTTAGAGACTCGATTAGGGAAATTTAACCCCAAAAGTATTTCACTTAGTGAAAATTATATTAATGGGGTTTAATTTTGTTAATTATGTCACTAATTTAAATGTTAAATTTATTGTCCCAATGGGAGATTAAATTAAGGAAAATTTATTTGAAAATTACATAAAATGCTCTAAATTATTTTATGTGGCTTAATTTAAACTATTTATACCCCATTAAACAAATAGAGTAATCAGTTCAATGGGTGAATAAATTAGGTCAATTAAATCTCCATATCACCCTTGGTTAGGCTAAGGGTATTTTATTTATTCTAAATTTTCCCCCAATCAAACCAAACAAGTCAATGGAATGCATATCTCAATTACAAAAAATGGGCTAGAGAACTAGACCTTATCATTGAAGGTGGTGATAAATAATATAAAGTAGTAGCACAACTAGATTTTACCTTAAAAATAAAAATTTCCTCATAAAAACTCTGTCCTCTTTATATTTTATCCTTTTCAACCTATACTAGTTCTCCATAGTGTTTTATGAAGTAGATCATCCTCATTGCACTAAAAATGACAATTATTTTACAACTAAACATCTAAAACATCAATATATAACTATGTAAACTAAATTATATTTAGATAATTTTTAATTAAAATCTTGCATGATTGGATAGATTGTCACTTATGTAATAAGTCTAAATATAACTATATGGTGAATAACTTGAGTAATGATGTATATAATAATTTGAGTTAAGATTATGTAGAGAATGTTTGTAATTTAAATTTATATATGAATAATTTATAATATAAATTTAAAATATGTTATTAATATTTATCAATTTCTTTAATTATAGATTTATTTTTCAATATCAAATAAATTGTTTAGTCATGCTATGAGACAAAGGAGTTTAACTAAGACAAGGGGTTTCCGTAACAGAGAGATTGAAAAAAACTATTTTCAATCAACCAATAAATAAATTAAATAAAAATTCCATAACTAACAAATAATATATTTATATAAACATCCACAAATAATTTGGATGTTCCAAAGAATAAACTAAATACAAAACTACTTAGTCAATTATTTAATAAGATAATAATTTGAGTCTTACAATTAACTAAAAATGAATAAATTAAATAAAGTTACTCTAAATGGATTCACCAAGAAATTATCATATATTGAATGTTTAGGCCTTATGTGGTAAGCATCAAGGTATTTAGGATAATATTTCAGCATGTCCTTTTAAAATAGTAGCATCCCATTTCTGCCCTATACTTTCGTAATTTCTTGACTCCTAAAAATAGGTTTTGCCTCATTATACTTATCTAAAGGGTCCAATAAGAAATAAATCATTGGTTAATATCAATTACCAATGGTGGTTTTCCCATCTCAAATCTCTCAAATATTTTGTAAATTTAAAAAATAGATCTGTAAGGGTCTAAGGTAAATAGGAAAATGTTGAATAATATTAAGTATCAATATTTTCAACTACCTTTCAGAATGAGGGTGAAAAATGATATCGATATATTTTTTTATATGATTAAAAACTTAATAACTGAAAAAAAAATTAATGAATAACTTGAGATTAAAATATGAACTTAAAAACTATGGGGTTTATAGAGTTACTATTTGAAAATTAAAAAACTGAATTTAACCTAAATTTAATTCAAAAAATCTATTTGACCCTCAATTTATTACAAAAACAAACAAAATTCAAACACAGTCAATTATATCAAATGTCCAATTAAAAAAAATACCCAATTCACTATATATATGATTTTTAAAAATGATGTTCTATACTTCAGAAAATGTTGTCCTAGTTCTCAAAATTTCACACAATACTTATTCCTTATTTTTCTCATATCCTCTCCAAAAATCTATTATGAATGCAAAAAACATTGATGAATTATATTATATGAAAGGCACTTTTTCTATGAAAAAAATTTAATTTATTATTTTTTATGATTTAATGTGTTAATTTAGAAAATACATCCCGAAGTCATTGGCCATAAACATTTTAAATTTGGAAATAAATCTTTCTTTAAGGATAACCTAATGTAATCTTAGAGTGATATAAATTAAAACATAAAATACACCCCAAATTCAAAATAAAATACATCTGGGATACATCTCTAAAATACCACTAAAAGTCACATCTGAAGGCACCCTAATATACTCTCTAAGTACACCCCAACATTACATGCGAACTTTAAGTATGCTAGGAAAATCCCAATGTCACCTTCTATATATGACTCTAAAATGAGACTTTAAATCTATTTTGTTTTATAGATTAAATAATAAAATACTTGGTTAACATAGAATTTACTTCATAAGGCTAATTTTAATGGTTTAAAAATTTAATTACATGCCTTGAAATCTACGTCAAACCCTATATGTATTTGTGAGTGCAAAATTTATTGAAAAAAAATTAAGGACATATAAATAATATTAAATATAAAAAATATGAGGCCAATAAATATCTTAAATATATCATAATGATCATAAAAATAATAATTACATGTTTGTTACATTTAAGACTAACAAAATGTGAATTGCCTAATATAAAAGTGAAAATTATATATTTAATACATAATATCTATAATGTGGATAAATTGTAAAATATATTTGGCCCCATTTTGATATGTGATATGAACCTTTGATCATGTATATATCTTAAAATAAAGGGATTATACACATTATGTGTAATAGAATATATAATTTATTTGGCATGTCTAACATAGAAATATATCATCATGGAATTTTCTAAGTTATTAATAAAATTATCCATGCATCCTTATGATGTGATCAATATAAGTGCATGAGTAATATGGCCACATGGAAATAACGTAAATAATGTAAACACATGATAAATATGTCTGACATGGGAAAAAATTAATTAGTGAGAGCACAATAGTTTAAAATACCCTGCATGGGTAGAATGTCATCAATATAAGTGCATGAGTAGTGTGACACAAATAGGTAAAATGTAAGTATTATATCAAAAAGGGTGCATGCATCATATAAAATAAAATATATAAATAATTTAGTATTAGTAAAATTTTCCCCGTGAAAAGCCATATTATTAGTAGTGTAGTACTAATAATATAATATGTGGTAATATAAAGCACATGTATGTGTTATTTATAGTAATAGATACGTGGTATATATAATGAAAATGTAGGCAATAAAATAAAATATTTACATAATTTAGATTATCATAACTAAACAAAATCTAAGACATGTATATACATGACCATACAATAATTGAATCAATAAAATAAAAATAAATAAATGATAAGAATAGGTCATGAAAAATCAGCTAGGAAAGAAGAACAAAGGAAAAGAAAAAATAAAATCACAATAATAAGGATAAAGACAACTAAAAAATAACCCAAAATAAAAAGGTTAGAACGATGCTAAATTGAAAATATATAATATGCAAGTTAGATTAAATATTAATTATGCAATGGTTGTACCAAAAAAAAATACCCATTTTATTTTATTTTCAAAGGGAAATAATATGACAAAATTTATCATATTATCTTAAATAATTGTTTCAAAACATCTTACATATTCATGATATTTGTATAATTTATGGAAGAAAATATGATTTCCCATAACGAGTAAATTACATCAAATATTTTTTTTGAAACTCATTTCTTCATGCCAATACACCCCCTACAGTTCAAAACATATGTGCTTGATTTGAGAAGAATATGAGACATGAGAAAAATAATGCAAACCAAAACACTTGTTATGTATGAAATAGTCAATGCATGTATGTTCAAGGACCAAACATTGTGTATTAGGTGTGGAATATTCCATGACATGATTATATACAAATTAAATAATGAAGAAATAGTTTAATACATGTTGTGATAAATGGATTGTTATTGTTAACATTGCCATTTTTGCATCGTATATTATGATATTATAATTAAAAAATTATTCAATTAGATGGGTTTTATGTCATCCTCTAAATCAGATTGGTTTTCCACCATGTTTTTCATATTGTATCCATGGGATGTTATAGGGTATAGCTTCCTTTATTCCAGTTGATCCACAACCACTTAGATGTGATATTTATTTACAATGGTATGTTCCATCTCTATTCAAATTTTTGTTAGACATGTAGTGAAAAGGATGGCACTTGAACATTCCAAGAAGTTTATGTTGAATGTATACGACAATATAACACCTCTTACTCTCCCTCTCAACCTAAGGTGTGTTCAAATACTGCCTACATTGATATTGTATGAAAATGATATGGAAATTAATCAATTATATCCTACTTTATTGGATGAATCCCCTCTAAGGAGTCCCTCAATTCTAGGTTTCAACACTAATGGGAAACCTTAAGCATCCACACCACTAACATCTAAATAATTATTAAGGGATTTTTTTTTCCTATTTAAGAAGTAGTCTCACTCCCAAGCTCTGTTGTGTTATTTAGATATAAATTTTAACTATTTGAATGATTATAAGGAATGATTCAATGGTTACGAATTTTTTTTTGTAGACATTGAAGGCTCAGACTCTGAAGTTGAGATCAACTCAACAGTTATTTTTATAGTCTCCCAAAAAAGGTGTCTTCTTTCTAAGCCCAATTGCAGGTAGAAAATGAAGTGTGGTATAAAATATAACATTGAAAAATTATTATAGGTTAATTTTAAAGCAACATCAACTAGTGATTACTTTATTTATGGAAGCCAAGGAGGAAAAATCCCCTTAGAGGAATCATTAGAGTCTTCTCTTGGAATATTATGTGTCTTAAAGCCCCTAGTAAAATGTGTTTGGTAAAGTACATGTTATTCAAGCATAATCATGATGTTATATTAATTCAAGAAACCAAGATCAACCATCACGACTCTTATCTCTTGATGAGAAGGAGCTAGACCAATTGGAAAAGTCACATTATAGTTATGAGAGGATCTTTAAGTAGTTTGATTATAATATGGTCCCCTTCTAGAGTAAATCTAGAACTCTTGAATTCTAGTTCCCATTGATAATTATCTAAGGTATATAAGTTATTTATTAATTTTTATTTTATTAATTTTTTTGGGCCTACTCCTCTATCCATGAAGCATATCTATTGGGGCGATGTTTATCATATTTTTTTTCTCTTCTGGATTAAAAAAATAACCCTCAATTATAATTTTAATACAATTTTTTTTGTTAAAGACAAAAGAAGTGGGATTAGTCACCCATCTCAATCTGTGGTAGATTTTATTTTATTTGTGGCTAACAATAGGATCATTAATCCTATTCTATAAAATCTTTCTACACTTGGAGTAACTATAGGAAGGGTTTAAATAGTATTTCAAAATGAGTGGAATAGTTTTTACTTGTTCTTGTTTAGTTTTATATTGACTAGACCCTAGAAAGTAACATTATTCCTATTGTTAGACCAAGTCATGCTCCCATTGAATGTCTCATCTCATTCTGTAATCACCTAAAAGTGGTATTTTAATGTTAAGAGTGATACTTGAGACTACCCATTCTTAGATTAGCCCTATATTTATTCTATATCCTTTTATCACACTTTTCCATCCTTTATGCAGACAATAGACATCCCTAGGTAGATAAAATATGGTCTTAAACAATCATTTCTTGATCCTATCCCTTCATGCCTTGTGCCACATTAAGGACACTAGAGCCAAGAGGTGCTAGATTCCCCAAAATGGTGCTATTGTCCTTTACCCTATCTTTCTTGAACAAATATATTTTCAAAATTAAAACCCTCGTAAGGTCTACCTAAGCATCTTTTATTGTCTGCATAAGATATAAAATTAATATAAATACATGACATTTAGACCTCTATCCACTAGATATAAACTAAATGCAAAATAGTTACTCAAACATAAACCAATTTGATCAAAATTATAATTATTAATTATTATACCATACCTCTGGATACTATCATATACAGTTGTCCTAAGCTTAGATTTTCTATATTTCTAATCTCGATCACACTAAAGGCATTTAAGACCTCTATCATTCTAGCATCACTTGCACTTTCACCAACACTTAGGTGGGGGAACTACATTAGGCTTGATCCCTCCTTAGAGTATTATTATGTAGGAAAATATCTCTATAGTGGGGTGATGAGGATGTCTAGCTTATCCTACTAACAAACACACTTTTCATCTCAGGGATTACTTTCAAGGAGGATTAGGGTTTGCATCATAAATATGTAATTATAGGCAAAATATAGAGTTTCAAACTTTGTGTGCTCAAGAATAAAACCTATAAAAATAGTCATGAATTCACCCATAATTTTGAAGGACTCTTTCATAGAGGAGAGTAGCACCATTTTCAACAAACTAGAGCCACATGGTGCTACTATCCAAGTATCACACTATTATCCAAAATGGGATTGACATAGTGAGCTACTTGATGACACTTAGAAATGTTCATATTTAAGTTTTCATCACTTAAATCTTCCATATCAGGTGTTTTCAAAATAAGTATTTATTTTCACATCTTTATTAATATTTTTAGGAAGACAAACTTTGTCAAAATTTGTAAGAAATTAGTGATTATTTATTACATATTATTTCATTGATTTAGACTACTAAGCCCTTTAATCAAACATAGGATTTACATATTTAAACCCTTAAATTTTTAAAACACTTGGTGAACCTGACTTACTTTGAATATTGCTTAAAACCCTAGTCTTGCATAGGGTTTACCTTATCCAATTTTTTAGGCACTAAATTAGGGTTACAAACATTTTTTTTTATGATTTTTTGACATAACTTAGCTCATTTATTCATTGCCACATCACAGTTTCATTAATTTAAATGTAATTTAAATTTTTTCAAGGTAACCTTAGATTAAAACCCTAACCCTAGATACTCTTAGGTTTTGTATCCTTCTTTTTCTTATTTTCATTATTGAATTTAAATTTTTTATATTTTATATATTCTATTTTAGCATCTCTATTCTAATTTGTTTAGTATATGTCATCTAAAAATGGTATCTCTATTCCATTAGTAAGAAGTGATAGAATAGGTGGTAATCTTATAAAGAATAATAAAATTCCTCCTATCCAAACCTATAACATGGATAAGGGACCTATCATAACTCTAAATATTAATCCTTCACACCTGGATTTTTTGAATTTCAATGATAATGCATTTGAAGATGAAAAATACAATCAAGAACAAGATGATATACAAATTAAAAATTAGGATACTCTCCATCCACTTAATAATGATGACATGACTATCAATAAAGATGAGATATTATAGAGATTTGGAGATAGAATTTAAAAATAGCCCCTTGATCCAATCTAAATACTACAATCTATATTAGAAATGAAGAACAAAACAAACAATGGTCAATCTTCAGCTCCCCCTAGATAGTAACATTTTTAGACCTATAGTGGGGAAAATTCAAGTGACACAACCTAAAATTGTAATTCAACAACCTTTAGTGATATCTACACCTCTTATGGCTAGTCCCTTGACTCTAGATGTACAATCCCTTATGTACAAGATTCATACTTTGCAGGCTAAGGTGGTAAATCTTAAGAAGGGAGTCACTATGCCATCATATGTCATGGATTTTAATATTCTCTTACATACACTTTTAGCACATCACACAATATAAACTCCCTTACCATCTAGTTTTGTGGCACCTAAGCTTACATTATATGATGTCAAGGGTGACCCACATCACCATCTCATAACTTTCCACATAGCATTTTTGGATTATGTGTCCAACGATTTGCTTCTCACGATGTTGTTTCCATGTAGTTTATAGGATTATACCATAAAATGGTTTTATGACTTACCAAATAAACCCATGAATGCATTAAACCCTTTGGTTAAAATGTTTTTATCATAATTTTCCACTAATATTAATGACAAAATATCATATGCACAAGTTCCACATTTGAAACAAAAGTCAGATGAAACTATTGTAGACTATGTCTTATGGTACAACACTATATTAGCCAAATTTACTATCCCCATGGTATAAAAATATATTAAAGACATATTTAAACAAAGTATTTTACCATAATTACATGAAGCTATCTTGTTTAATAAGTTTTATACATTAATAGATTTGTGCCACATAATAAAAGAAAGAAAGGTGAGGATTCTATCAGTGCGAAAGATAAAATATACCAATGGATCAAAATAAATTCTTAAGAGTTAAAATAAGCCTATATATAAGATAATATCACTTGAGAACAAGAGTGATCAAAAGGAAACAATCAATATAGCTTCTGAGCCATCTCCTAGATTGGTTTTATCTGCTCTATAGTGTTGATTCTTCATCAACATTCTATAGTCATAATCATAAGCTTTACAACAGTTATTGGAATGTAATGTAATATTTATTCTTCAAGAGGTTGATATGACATGACCTATTCCAAATAACTATGATTCTAATGATTTTTTTAAAATATCACAGATCACCAATCCATAGAACAAATATATGCATAAGCCTAAAACATAAAATACAAGATTTGATTTAGGCTAATATTATTGATGTGGGTACATGCATAGATGCACCAAAATTATATAAAATAGAATCTTAGGCTAATATTATTGATGTGGGTACATGCATAGATGCACCAAAATTATATAAAATAGAATTTAAGTCATTAAGTATATTATCAAACATGTTTTAAAAGCACTAAAAAAGATGTATGAAGCACATCAAGTGTTCACTACACATATCAGGAAAAGCCACCACCAGCTATATATCATACTATTAAAGAGGACGCTTACCCATTGCATAAAATAACTGGAATGTACCATAATATGGTCCAATTTAGACCACTCATCACCTTATTAAGATAGGATATTGTTGATGATCATACATATTTACATGCACTCTTTCCATGCGTATACATATACCATCATCCTATCCAGAGTGTTATGGTTGATGATGGGTCAAACATTAACATGTGTATTATAACACTTTTGTAACATTTGGGTTACTCATAGTAGGATATTTTCCTATAATATAAAGTCATTAATATATTTGGTGGTCATGTTTAGAGTTCCATCAAGGAGATTGTGTTTTTATTATAGGTTGGACCAATACATATAACCACTAAATTCTTAGTTGTACCTAGTGTAGGTGTGTTTTAAATGTTATTAGGTATACCATGGTTATAGTAACTACAAGACATCCCATATTTAGTTCATATATGCCAAAAATACATACACACAAATCAAGTGGTCAAAGTTGAGGGTTTTTTATATGTGTATCCAATACCTATCCCATAGGATATTATAACACAACCATCAGTTATAGTTCCAACAACATTACTAGATACAGAAGAGTTATTAGTAATAGTGTAGAGTATAGTTCCTATGCACACATCATATATTTCAATAGATCTACTAGTAAAAATGAGGTCTACTCATATTGTATCAACATGTACACACACACTCCCATGGAGATCATCATTAAAGAGACCCTTGCATCAAATATATGTCACAGACTCTAGAGGAAATTCATCCACTTAGTTTATGCTGAGATAAATATTATTGGGTTATGGAGGTTTCTAGAACAAGGAACCTTATTCACCTATAACATCTTTTACTAAATGGGTTTATAAGACCCCTACAATTCACAAGAGACCATAGTCATTTCCACAAATGCCTAACACCACTACATAGTTAGATACACATACACATTACTTGGTACAACAAATTAATGGATCTCAATTTCCCTTTCACACAACATGCACTATCATAATTCCATTATTTGGCATAAGTCATAGTGATAGTGAGTTCCCATGATACTCACTGATTAATATGTTCCTACCCTCTTATAAATACTTTATTTTATCTTGCTACTTGTATATAGATTACTTTAATTTATTTTTACATAGATTATATCCATAATATACAAAAATAGTATAACATCCCAAAATAAAAAGACATTCAAATATTACTCAAAAAACACTTTTTTAGAAACTATATGTATTACTATGTTTACATTATTATATTTAATAGACACTACATATGATAGATATCTTAGTATAGTTATTTTTATCATACATACATGATTTACATATTCTTATCGAGTGTTTGTAGATTTCTTATAGGACACAGGTCCACTACACTAACATAAACTTGCTATGATCTACCCACTTGGGAAATATATGTTGATTCAGGATTATTCAATTGATACATCTACCCATTTGATACAAAAGAGGGGGATTTCATAGTGTTTTTCATAGATATCAGCCTCCTACATTACAATCAAAGAGCATTTTTCAGCACACAGGGCTAGTTTTAGGAAATTATACATAGTTTAAACATAGAAAAAAAATGAATCAAAAATGTGTACAGTGACATAAATTTATTACTAGATATACATAAATTATAAAATAGGGACACCATAGCCACATAAAGATACTACTTAAGATGTGGTTATTTTTTTTAGTATCCCTAGTTTTCAGATAATTGAGATTTCCCAGAATATTACACTAGGTACAATACATGTTTGCACAGATACATCTATATGTTTGACAGTTATGCTTAGATTTTTTTTAGATTCACACTAGATTAGTTAAAATTAATATTAATTTATTATATTATGGGAATAGTGCATGGAAATATAATTCTCATATTTATTTCAAATATTTAAATATAGTGTTTACAACTTAATCTAGAATTAGTAAACTAGGATATCAAATTAGGCACATGTGCAAAGAAATTTATTTTCATATGCTCAATTATACAAAGGTTGATAAGATGGAATTAAAAACTCCATGTAATTCTCTATTATATAAAAAATTAACATTATGTTCCATGTTTTCACTAGTTTAATGACTTACTCCATTTGCATTGGTGGGGATTCTCGAGTGGCCCATAGGCCCCTAATGTACTTGAGTGGTTGTTGAGTGGACATACATAGTAAGATATTTACAAAAAAAAATCATCTCATTTTCATATGAATTTAACAAAAATGGGTGGGAAATGATGGATTCACAGATTACTTGAGTTCTTGAGCCACCCACATGAGATAATTTTATACACTTTTAGTCCAACCCAAGCTATTCACAGGTCATGATCCATCTAATAGGGTTGGATAATGATGGAGTCAAAACTAGAATGAGTTATTGAGGAAATCACATATGAGGATTGAGAAAGATATAAACTTAGTCTAATTTACTCCAAAATTTGATCACTATATACATGGATACACATAGGTTATCACCAGGTTCATTCACTAGTTCGAGTACCCACCAAGGTGTATTCATTACTTTCCTCTTTCCCATCTATTTACTTAGTTTTATTGATTTAGTTATTTATTGAACATATTATTTTTATTTTTATATCTCTTAAGTAAGAATTAACTTATGCATATTTCATTGTAGGTCATGATTTGGATCATGATTCACATACGTAGACCTAGCTTCACATACTCATACTCAGCTTCATGGGCTTCACCTCATAGGTATGTCTAGGTATGTTTCTTATAATTTTATACCAATCATTTAACTTTACATAAATTATATAATAAATTATAGCTATATGTAATGACCTAAAAGTGGTATTTTAGTTTTAAGAGTGCTACTTGACACTACCCATTCTTATCTTATACCTAGACCTATCCTAGATTATTTTATCACATTTTTCTATTCTTTATGCCATATGTATCCCTAGTAAACTAAAACATAGTCTCAAACCCTCATTTATTGATCATATTCCTTTTTTCCTAGTTTTTTAATAGCTGGACATTAGTGCCATATTAAGGATATTAGAGGCACATGGTGAAACTATACCCAAAATTGCACTAATGTCTTTTACCATATCTTTCTAGAATAAACATATTTTAAAACTTAAAACCCTCCTAGGGTCATCGTAAGAATATTTTATTATTTTCACAAGATAAAAAACACTAAAATTACATGACTTTTAGACCTACATCTAGTATATGGAAATTAGATGCAAAATACGTATTCAAACATGAAACAAGTTAATAAAAATTAAGGTTATTAATCCCTATTATACCCTACTTATACATACTACCATTTAAAAATTATCTAAGCTCAAGTTTTACATAATTCCAATCTCAAGCATAATCAAGGCATTCAATATCACTATTAGTTTGTCATCACTTTCACTTGCACCAGCACTTATGTGGGGATAAATACATCAAATTGATCCCTCCCTATAGTATTCATATGTAGGAAACTCTCTTCACATCAGGGTGTTGAGGATGTATAGCATAGCGTACTAATGAATACAACTTTAAGATCATGCCTTAATTAAAAGGAGGATTAAGGTTTGTATCATAAATTATTTATTACATGCACAATATAAAGTTTCACATTTTGTGTGTGTGAGAACTTAACCTAAAACAATAGTCACAAGTGAACCCATAATTTCATATCAGTATTTCACAAAGGACACTAGAGCCACATAGTGTTATTATCCAAGTATGTCACTACTATCAAAGAGGGGATTTGAGACAAGGACCCATTTGATGATGCTCAGACCTATTTGTATCTTAGTTTTCATCACTCACATATTATGTACCAAGGATTTTAAAAATAAGTGTTTATTTACACATATTTATTAATATTTATACAAAATCAAATCTAGTCAAAATTTGTAACAAATTAGTGGTTATTTATTTCAAATTATTTCTATGAGTTAGACTACTCATCCCTTTAATAAAAAATAGGATTTACGTAATTAAACCCTAAAAGGTTAAAACACATTCTATGTTTGCCCAAGGAAGGTCTCTTTCATGGTTTAGTTCATATGGCTTAGGGATAGATATTTATTGGAAAGAGTCAATTATTGGTGGAAAAATGATCCATGGTTAAGGGAATAAATATGTTAGTTTTTATAAAAATAACATACACCTAAAATCTTGCATAAAAAAAGTAATGTTGATCACTTCAAAAATGTTTTCCAAGAGTCTGGTAGAGTTGAAGTAGAGGTGGATTCAACTAAAGAGGTGATAAATATATATTTATGGATCCAAAATCCTATTTGAGAGAAATAAATATCATCATTTAATTAGATGAGCTTCACATGTGTCAATAACTATGTTGTAAAAGAAAGTCATGTTAATGTTGACTTAAAGAAGTTGATGAAAACACAAACATTTTTCATACCTTGACTACAAATATAAAAATATTTAATCAAATATCATAAATTACTATAATGTATGGGTCTCATATCTCTACAAGGTATTCATTTCAAAAATAAGTGGTAACATTTTTTGAGTCTTTGTTCGGTTTGACAAATGCTTCAAATTTATGTTCTAAAACTTCAATATGTTGTAATTTATTCATAAAATTATTTCAAAGCAGCACATTAGGTCATTTTTAGACCTTTTTATAATAAAAAATTATGTCAAGCTATTTTCTTGATGGAAAAAGATAAAGTACCATGGTCGGATGGATTCCCAAGTACCCTATTTTAGGTTACTTGGATTTTTTTAAGAGAATATTTTCAACATAGTGGAAGAATATAGATGTAAAAGGCTCATAAAAATAGATCTATATTAAAATTTAATCTCCCTTATTCCTAAAGGGGATTATCAATCCACTTTCAGTGATTATAGGATGGTCTCCTTCTATAACATATTTTACTAAATAGTGTCCAAATTTGCCTCTTTCTGACTCAAATATTTCATCTTTGAGCTTAATTATAATGAACAAGGAGTACTTTTTCTATGAAGGTACATTAAATAAGGCATCATTTTAGTTCATGATTTGATCCAATCCCTTTTTTTTTAAAACCAATTAGGTATGATGATAAGGTTAGATATCAGTAAACCCTATGATTGCATGGGTTGGATGTTTTTTCTTAATGTTTTGGAAATGTTTTGGTCTAATGAGTCTTAGTGTGATTGGATTTTTATTTGAATTTCCAATTAAAATTTTCCATTTTAGTAAATGAAATCCTTGATCATTTTTTCAAACCTTTTATGGGTCTCATATAATAGTATACTATCAAATCCTTCCTCTTCATTCTAATGGAAGATGCTTTATAATGTGATTTTAATGCAACAAAGGTGGGGGCCTCTTCGGCTAGTATTCAGGTAATGGATGAGATGGATTATCTAATGCATCAAAAAATTTATAATGTCACCTTCATGTTTGGTCAAACGTTACTAAAGGAAACTATGAATTTCAAATGATAGTATTTAATCCATAATGCATGAAAGAGTCAAGGCTCAAATGTGCAGAACACATAATTTGGTTAATCTCAAAAAAATTATTATTAATAATCACATGATTATAATAAATAATAAAATGATTCTAATAGAACTTATATCAATATTTTAGTTATTAACAACTAACAACTAACAAAAAATAATAATCGGTGTTAAGGGGCGTAGTTTGTATGGACTATTTAGGGTTTTGTTAGGGATTTTAGATTTGAGTGTTTTCTTTTTCAATGGAGGCTACTAACTTTGGTAATGCCTCTGGGGACTTGAATTTTCTTGAGGACGTTCCTTCCAATGGATGGAAAAAAACATTAACTGGGGAAAAGATGTGTTCTAATAAAAACATGTCGAGCCTTCTTATTAAAAAAGATTTTGTAGAGGGTACAACTCTGGCTATTCTGGATGATCTAATTAAAGAAATCATGGCAAAAATGGATCTTGCTCTGGTAGGTAGGTTTTTCTCCTTCCATCCTAATATTGAGATGGTTAGGAAATGGGTGATTTCTCAGTGGAGAGTCAAAGGTAGTGTTTCGGTCATTGCTATGGCAAGAGGTTTGTTCCTATTTAAATTTATGAATAGGGAGGATATAATCATTATTCTAGCTAGAGGACCCTGGCTTTATGTTCCACATTCACTTGATTTGTGCCCTTGGAAACTGAGGTTTAAACCTAACTCAGACCTCAACAAGTTTGCTCCTATTTGGGTAAGATTGCCAGGGTTTCCCTTAGAATATTGGGATGAAAAAATATTTACAGCTATTGGCAACTACCTTGGTCAGTATGTTACTGTGGATCATATTACCTTCACTCAATCTAGGTGTCTTTATGCCTAGTTTTGTGTCAATGTGGATATCAATCAAACCCTTCCCATGTCCATAGAGTTAAACTCTAAATATGGGATTTGGACTCAGTTGATCCTCTATGAAAATGGTACCACCTTCTATCAAATATGAAAGAAAAAGGGAAATATAATGACCCAATGTAAAGTGAATAAAATGGGAAATAAAGATGATCCTCATATTGAGGGTGAGGATCATTCTCACAAAACTATTAACCCTGGCAATCATGGAATGAGTGGAAATGTAGAAAATGTTGTTCCAGATGATAATACTAAGAAGGATATGGAAAAAGATGGTCAGGATGTTGTTTTGGATAGTGAGGAAAAAGCTTTCGTAGATGAAAATAATGAGAAGGTTATGGATAAAGATTGTCAGAATGTTGTTGTAGATACATATAACTATTTGGATCAATAGACCAATATGATTGAGGAGGGTAAAATACGTGCCCAATAGATAGATGGGGATGATGAAAAATGAAAGGTTTTGAGAGATGATCAGTATGTTCTACCTCTAAAAATAGTAGATACTGAGGGAGAAAAAACTTTATATTCAACCCAAGATACTTCTCATGCTCTACAAGTAGGTGACCAGTCAACCAATCCTTCATTGACAATTCAAATAGGGCAAAGTGATAGTTTTAATGAGCACGAGGAATGAATTACTCCTAATAAAAAGAACTATAGAGGTAAAAAAAAATTGATGTTGGAATTGACTCCAAACAAGGGAGACCAACCCTAAGGGAAATAAGGCAATGGGAGATTGCCAGGGAGATTTCCAGTGGTAAGAAGAAAACACTAGAGGCCCATTCACTCAAATATTCTAAATGAGAATTCTATCCTAGAATTTGAGGGGCTTTAACAGCCCCTCCAAATAGTTTGAGGTTTAAAATTTTGTTTTAGATAATAAATTAGATATTTTATTACTTTAAGAGGTCATGATGAATGAGGAGAGATTTAAGAAGATAGCTGACTACATATGGTCTAAGGCTACTTTCTGCATCAATCTGGCTATAGGGGCTTCTGGTGGGATTGTTACTATGTGGAACAGTGATAAATTTTAGGGTTCTCTAGGTGCTTCTAACAAGCATTTTCTGGTTATTAACTTCTCTTTGCCTTCCTTAAACTGGTCTTTGATCAATATCTATGGCCCGAATAATAGAGCTCTGAAGCAAAATTTGTGGACTGATTTGAGTAGCATCATGACCAATACCCTACGCACTAGATAGATGCTGACTGGTGATTTTAACACTCCTTTATATCCTTCTAAGAAATCTGGTGGGATTCTTGATTACTCTAACAACATGTTTGACTTTGGGGAATTTATAAATGCTTGGGGATTGTTGGATGTGTAGCTATAAAATCAAAATTTTACTTGGTCTAATAGAAGAAGAGGAGACCAAATGATCCAAGTTAAATTAGATAGGTTTCTTATTTCTATTAACTAGGATAATCATCATAATATGCATCTATAGGCTTTTCCTCGAACTATGTCTGATCATTGCCCTATCTTCCTCAGTTGGAAAGATCAGAGCCAAAGTGGTCCTTTCCCTTTCCACTTTGAAGCCATGTGGATTAAGCGTAAAGAATTCAAACAACTAGTGGATCAATGGTGGAAAATTCTTATTCAGGGTACTCCTATGTTCAGGTTGGTTAAAAAACTTCTGCACAATAAATAGGAAGTGTGTGGGTGGAATAGATTTAGTTTTGGTCATGTTTTTTGTTAGAAGAAAAACATAGCCAAAAAACATGCAAATATCCAGCAGTGGATTGCTCAAGGAGATGATTCAAAAGACACTTCTAAAGAAGAACACAATCTGATTTCTAACTGGAAAAATCTTATGTGTAGAGAAGAGGTATTTTGGAAATAGAAGTCTAGAATTTAGTGGTTTAAAGAGGGTGATAGGAATATGGCCCTTTTTCATCTTTCAGCCATGAAAAATAGGAAGGCTAAATCCATAACAAAATTATGTTTGGAAAATGGGCAATATTATAACTGAGGATAACGAGATTGGAGAACAAGCAGTGATATTTTTCCAAAATTTGTTGACTGAACAAGCTAATGATGATGAGAATGTTGGGACTATGAATCAATTCATTGACAAAATTCCTTGTCTATTTAGAAATCTAGAAGTCTTCTTAAGAAAGGGATTAGATGGAAATTGGGAAATGGTATGTCTATAAATTTATGGAATGACATTTCGATAAAAGATAAGGATCTTATTACACAGGGAGATTATGTAGAAATTACTGGCATTGCTTCTCAATTTTTTAGAGATAAATTCTGTGATTACATGGTTAATAATAATGGCAATAGGAGCTAGAAAAATTTATTGGATTGTTGTGCTCATCATCCTGATCTCTCCCATAGAGTTCAGGATGTTCAACAATTGATTCAAGGGGTCAGAATCCCTCTCTTCCCTTGAGAAGATGAGCAATATTGGTGGCCGGATAAGAATTGTCATATCTCTGTCAAGTCTGCTTATCATTTTATGGTTCCTGAGGTTCATAGAAAGGAGATATGGAGAAAAGTTTGGAACCATAAACTTTTACCAAAAATCAACATGTTTTGGTGGGCTGCTACTCATAACAAAATTTTAAACCAAGACAACTTATAGAAGAGAGGGTTTACCTTGGTTAATAGATGCTATATGTGCTACTTAAAGGAGGAAACTATTTCTCATCTTTTCATACATTGTGATTTTGCCAGGGAACTTTGGGACATAATCCTCAAAAATTTTGGCATTCAGTGGGTCTATAATTATGACATTAAGGAAGTTATTAATAGTTGGTATCCTACATTTTCTCATCCTTAGCTCCTTGAGTTATGAAAACAAACTCTGGCCTATTTGAGTTGGACTTTATGGGAAGAGCGCAACAATAGAATTTTTAGGGATACTGCTAGAGATGCCTCTCAGGTTTTTCATACTTTTGTTAAGACTCTAATGGAAAGTGTAACTAATGCACATATTCACACTATGTTGAAACCTCTAGCTCATGAAGAGGAACAAATTGTTGCTAATTGGAAGATCCTAAATCATATTCCTATTCATAATAATTCTAAAATGTTACAGAGACTCAATACTAGATGGAATCCCCTGAAGCCTAACTGGTTAAAACTTAACTTTGATGGAGCCTCTAAGGCTGATGGTAAAGCTAGTGGGGGAGGGATTATAAGCGATGAAAAAGGGTGGATGATTTATATCTATGCTAATGGATTGGGTTGTCAAAGCAATAATTATGTGGAAGTAACTACTCTTCTATGGGGGATTAAATTGGCTATCTCTCTTGGTATCAAGAATTTGAGTATTCAGGGGTACTCTAAAATGGTTATTGATGTAGTTAACAATGTGTCGACTGTTGGTATTAAGCTAAAATATATTATTAGGGATATACAAATTCTCCTACAGAAGATTACTAGGGTAGACATCTCACATATTTATTGTGAGGGTAATGGTTTTGTAGATGTTTGTGCTGAACTTGGCCAATAATATTCAAATTGGCGATGCTGCCACCAAATTGATCACATCCCTTTAAATATTAGGGATTTGATTCAAAAGGAAGTGACATGTTAAGGATGAGTCAGATCTACTGGAAATACATCTCACTTCGTCAGTCCTTTTAGAGTGTGCTGATGTGTATCTTCGAGTACGGGTCTTTTTGTAATTTCTCAATTGTCATTTCCACTTCATTGTGCCCATTTAATAAGACAAGCAAACTACTTCATCATTATGGTGATTTCCATGATATTATGTTTAATCATGGGATGACTAAGTGTCATATTTGTATGGTGTTCCTTATTTATGTGTTGTTTCATCACCATTATCAATATCCATGATCAAGGGATTGAAGTTACTACAAATACGACTATGAAAATTTGGGGTTTTTGTGATATGTTTTGTAAGTCCAACATGGGTGGCGATAGAATCCAAACGGAACCCATTTCTTGTTGCAAGTTCAAAGACAACCTAGTGGTTTGGCACTATTGCAAAGAGGGTGGGATTAGCCCCTATTTGGAGAGGATCAATAGGTATGATGAAAACCTTTCTAAATAATTCACTAGGTCTTGGCAAAACTAGCGAGTCTCTGTGGGGAGAATTAGTTTTGAGATTTTATATAATTTAATTGATATGGCTACTAACATGTCTACTCAGGGGATTAAACTACAATGGAAAACTAAAATTGTGGAACTTTCTAGTTAGAATCTCTTTTTTGGAGAAGGTGAAGAACTATTACCCTATCAGGGGGGATTTGATCAAGCCAAGCTACCCAAGCCTTGGGATGACATGTGTTTTCTCTTCATGAAGTATTTCACCCTGGAGGGGTGCTTCACCAGGTTTTACAACTATCATCTTCCCCTTCTAAATCATTTTAGGTGAAATTCACACATTATCTTTCCTTTTTATCTATTTTTTTCACTTGAGGATTTTGTCCTTAGGTTTAGAGCTAAAATGGATAAGAACCCTGGTAAGAAACCTATCCCCCTTCATTAGGGCCTTATCTTCTGTCTTTATAATTTCCATCTTGCCCTTGAGCATTCTAAGGCCATTCAAATTAATAGTGGGGAATTTTCTTTGAACCCTAATGTTATCACTATTGTTGAAGAGCCATACACTTCCTCTATTTCTACTAAAACAAAATAAGTTTCCTTTTCTACTCTTGAGGAGATTCCCATCGATACTCTAGTCTCTACTATGAGTATGAAGTGAAAGAAGAGGAAGACATATTCTAGTGAAGTGGTCACTATGGAGGCTATTGTGGGGACCCAAAAAAAATCCCTGTAGGACCCCCATGGGTCAAGCTAGCAAGTCTCATTCATCTACTAAGGCTATTAAAGAGGGTTTCTCCTCAGGATTTAGGCAGTCAGGGTGAATTGCTGGTAAACCTACTCCCAATGCTAAGCTTATCGACTACTTTGAGAGTGCCTCTGATGAATCCACTCAGGGTGATGAGGCTAAGGATATGGATGTTAAGGAAATCTCTCTGAATGTTGAGGGTAAGTAGGAGACTAAATAATTATAGGCTACTGCTGAGGATGCTACTGATTCTATGATAAAAGCTACCAAAGTGGAAAAGATTTTTGTGGAAGAAGCTAATGATGAAACTGAAACTGATGCTATCTTGGGATCTAAAATTATAGTCCTTATGGGTTGCATTTAGAAACTGGAATATAACGTTTCTACTATGCTCTAGAATTCTAATTTCCTTAAAATTTCTATGTTGCAAGACTTGGGTGCTACTGTTACTTCTGACAATGAGGAGAACTCTATGAATTTGGATGATCTTATTAAATCAATATTTAAGCAAGGAGAGAATCTTCCTTAGTTTATGCTTCTTTTTTTATGGTACTCTGCTACTCTGTTACAACTATGTTAGATTATAGTTATTGTTTTTACTATTTTTGCTAGGATAACAGACGGTGATGTTTATATTTTGAGGCACTTTTTGTGCTCATTGCCCCTATGGCTTTTCTTCTTTCTATAAGGGTTCAACCCCTTGTTTATCTTCCTTATATAATAAAAAACAACTAACAAAAAACATTAACTCTAGTTTATGACTAGTTGTTTTAACAACCAATATACTATATTAGTGTATGCTACATGATTTGCATAATCAAAACATTAATAATAAAAATAAAAAATATATCCATGTTAGTTCTAATTTCTATCATTCCCCCCTAGTTCTAACATGGGGTGAAAAAAATGAATGTTCTTTGTAACCAATAAAGCATTTGGTTACAAACATGTGATTTTGTTTTACATTGAAAACCTAGTTTATTAAAAGCTAGCTTCCAAGGCTTATTTAATGACTTGAATATTCTTTAAAAAGCACTTGACTCAAAAATGACTATAGAAAGAAAAAAAAATTGAGAATTTGAACACATCAAAATGTATCTAAGGATAGAATAATTCAAATTATTATATTTCTTATTTGAAAACCTTTCCAATTATTCAAATGGGAGCCAAAATTGATTATGGATGTGAAATATATGGCCAAATATATAATTCATGATTATTTCACATGTGATGTACTCTCTGAATAATATTATTTTCTAATTATTTTTTATAGAAATAATTTATAAGAGGATTAAATATTTTACATCATTGGATATTTTATTTAAATACCTTTCTAATGCTTCAAATGAAAACCAAAACGGAGTCTAGATGGAAAAGTTATGGCTAATATATAAAATCAACATTTTTCCTTTATTTTTCAATGTGTATGATAAACCCTTGGGGTTAGGTTGAATAATATTGGAACACCTATTATACTAATAGGATTTATTTGAATGACCTTAAATGTTCAGGATCTCTAATATTTAATGTTAAAAATTATAGGTTGAATTTTGCACAAAATCTATGAATTTTGGGTCTGACTTGTTTAAATCATATATTGGATTTAAAATATATACCAGAATTAAAAAAAAAAAACTTGGTTGACCATTAGACATACATGGCTCGAAATTTATAGATCTCTAATGTGAAAAAAACATGAAGTTTGAGCCTTTGATGTTTGAATCAAAGATAATCCTAGAGATAATATATTCAAAATACATTAAAAATTATAAAAATGTATTCCATATATAGAATTTATGATAAAACAAATTATTTTAACCTATTATTCCCATTGTTCCTATTGTACTGTAAGACCTTTAGTGTTACAGATTTCTGGTGTGAGAAATATAAGAAGTTTAAGCCTATAATGTCTAAATAAAATATGATCATTGATATTTCCATTGCATCAAATGAGAACTAAAATTTATTATAAATTTAAAATATGTGATGAAATAGAAACTTTACACCTAATTGGTCCTTGATCCCACTGATTTTTTATGTCCTAGATTTTTAGTTCAAAAAATATTTTAAATTTAGGGCTATAATATCAAAATAAAATATGTTATTTTTGAAAATATATTTCCAATAAATAAAAGATTAAAAAAATAGAGTTTGGATGTGAAAGATATTTTAAAATGAAGAATTTATGCCTAGTTTTCCCTTGG
This sequence comes from Torreya grandis, assembly GCA_037957365.1. Lineage (NCBI taxonomy): Eukaryota > Viridiplantae > Streptophyta > Pinopsida > Cupressales > Taxaceae > Torreya > Torreya grandis. Next base: position 1,054,182 of record JARHVA010003606.1, on the reverse strand, counting down.
TTCTCTTGGGCTCTGATGTTTTATGTCTCTCATATGAAAAATCTATGAACTTTTAGAATTTGATATCTGGATAAAATATGATCCCATATACAATATATTTCCAATAGATCAAAATATAATCAAAATAAATTCTAGATGTAAAATATATTCTAAAATAAATAATTTATACCTAGCTAGCTGTTGGTTCCCACTCACTTCAATGTTTAGGATCTATAGTAGGGAAAACATATGAATTTTAAGACTTTGATGACTACATAAAATATGAACCCTAAGAAGATATCTCCCAAATGCATCAAATTAGAAACAAAAAAAAGTTCTGTTATGGAAGACATAACAAAATAGAACAATTATGCTTATTGTCCAAGTGAAATGTGAAGATTAGTTGCATTATCTAGCTTCTCCAAACATAAATATCCTAGAATTAAACATGTAGAAGTCCTTTATCACATACGAGGCCTATTAGATGTACTGAAAAACTCCTAATTTCTTCAATTGGGAACCAAAATTTTAAAAAATATTATGAAATGAAATTTTGGTTACAAAAAAATTAAGTTTAATTCAAAATGATGACAGATAAAGGTAAATACACTAACGCTTGAAAACATACTTGAATACTCAATCTATGATAACTAATTTATGAACACCTCATCTCATTTTAAACCCATAGGTCATATATAAAGCCTAAATTAATTAATTCATATTGACATATAAATATATGATTATGCATGTTACCAAATAGTAATAACATATTATAGGGTAAGTGCATGAAGTTGGGGGATCAATCTATGGAAATTTTAGGTAACATGATCACATTAATTAATAACATGATCATATTATTTAATTAATACGATCACATGATTTGAATTATGGCTTAATAATTACTCATCCATAACATGATTTCACTATTATATAATGTGATCATTTTATATTCAAAAATAATATGATCATATTATTAATGAGATCACGTTATTGTCATTTTAAATAACATGATCACATTATCTTTGTAACAAAAAAAATGAAACCTAAATGCAAAAAACTCATTTTGCATTCAATTTTTCTTGCTCTCTTCTACCTTTTGCAATCATGTTTTTCATGTAATACACCAAAGAGTGCCATGAAAGATTCCAAATTCATCCCACGAACTTGCTGATCAATGATGCCACCATGTAAGACAGGTAAGTGATATAAATCTTCCATATTTAACCCTATTATTTTTTTCATTATTTAACAATAATTTTTAAGTGTAATTTGTGTTTTTAATAGCCTTTCATTCTAACCCTCCTAACTCTCCACATAAATCTCTTGTTCCTCCTATCCCTCCACCTAATCCTCCTATGGTTCCCTTAAACTCCCTTAGTAGTCAAAAGATTCTAATTGATAAAATTATGTGAAACAAACTTTAAATTGAAGAGTTAATTGGTAGAATGAGGTAACCCACTTTGACCAACCCTAACCACACCCAACTAGTTGATTTACTAGAGACATTATTAGGTCAAATTGATAGACGAACCTTATATAGGGATACTTGTAGGGTATATTATGATGAAAATTTGTCAGCACTTTAATTCAACAAAAAATAAATTTTAGAAGCCTCCATTTATACCCTATTAATCTACCTAACCACCAATGCTCCATTTCCCATAACCACTAAATGTTTTCCTATCCATCACTGTGTACATAACTTAATCAGGGCCAATTTTTGGGATCAATGGTGGATGGTCTTTAGCTATAGACCATGTAACAACCATGATGTACCATTATAGTTATTGTGGAAACTCTATTATGATTTTATCCTCAACAATATTCCTAATTATTTTTATTTTAGTGAGTTTCATGATCGAGGAAAAGTCTATACATAAGATTGACCAAGTGAATTCCATACATCTAATTAACCTTTCCCTAGAAAATATATAATGGTATTTTACTCTATCCAAAGAATATTTACAAGTTATTATAATGTTCTTTATATGTCTCTTATTAATTTTATCTCCCTAATTTTCCTTGTCCTCTTACTCTTCCAATCACACTTCCTACATGTATTACAATTTTTATGTTACATACAACATGCAAACTACTTGTTATTCTTGGCCATTGCACATTGTATGGTAGTTACACTTCCATGATTCTTGGTTTAAATTATATTTTCATGATATGCACATTGTATGGAAGTTATGTACTTCCATAAGTCTTGGTTTACAGTGACTTTTCATGATATGCACATTGTATAGAAATTATACTTGCATGATTCTTGGTTTACATTATCTTTTCATGATATGTAGGGTTTCTATATATAAGATTTGATACTTTATATAAAAGTAAATTATACCTTATTTACATGAATGGTTTATGTCTTTATTAGACACTCCTCCCTCTCTACGAGATGAGATAAAAATAGGCATTACTATTGTAATATCATATGCATAGTCAATGATAGAGTTATATATTAGTTCATATAATTTTGAAGTATAGAAATATGATTTTTTTAATATTTTTAGTGCATGTACATGGGGGAAATATAACTTATGTAAATATACTATGTATGTAGGTTTGTCCTATGACATATGATCATCCCAGGTAGATGATTAGTAAGGTAACTTCTCATGTTCCTCCCATATTTTAGATGCCTATTCGGATAGTTAAGCCTACCATTGACTTGTTTAATCATGAAAAATTGATTGAGTATGATCATGATCTTGTAGTAAGTGCATGTTTAAATGATTTTTTATTGTAGTTTAAAATTGATTTCTTAACAATTTTGTGAATGTATTTTATGTTAATTTTGTAATAATTATTGTATTTGAATAGGCTCAAGTACAAGCTAGATATAAGCATGGGACCCACAGTCACACCTTGGAGCAATCTAAGGCATTATAGGGGTCTCCATCTACTAACATGCAATCCCAAGGAGAGTATTCTTTGATGAAGGAAAAGATATCAAGGTTATTTGATGAGTAGGATGTCTTACACATGATATGCAATTTTTTGTATTCCTATATGGCAATTTATGCATTTTTAGCATTATATATGCACATATGACATTCACCCAAAATTATATACTATGTTGGTAGAAGTAATTATTTGTATGCCTATAATGTTAATCTATGAATTATTATCATTTCACACATGTGCCTATATTTTATGCCTATCATCACAATATATCTAATTTATATTCAGTTTTTATTTCATTGTGTCTTATTATATAGTGTTGTTTTAAGATTCTAAACTATTATCTATCTGATATAATATTTAATTTTGTACAAAAATTAGGAATAAAAATTATTCTTTTCAATTCTATAAATCTTGGATCTCTCACATTTTTTTAAATTAAAGTTTATTATTCATTATGTGTAGTGAAAATGACTAATGACACTCTTATCACTTATGCTTAATGGCTTCATTATATTTTTACATACTTATTGTAGACTTTGGAGACACTTATTGGTGTCGTTTTACCTCTTCAAAACCTTTCAAATTCACTCCCTAACTCATTTCATTGAGAAACATCCTCACTCTTTCACTATCTTCTTACTAGGTAATCCTCTTAGGTTTCAACTACCAAAGCTTGATATAAGTATCAAGGATTTATTATTATATAATATATGTTATTATATGGTAAAATTACTCCTAACTTAACTTCTAATAATTTCTCAAACACACTTCAACATTCAATTCCATATATAGTGCTCGTAATGGTCTTCTTAGGTTTATAGCCTTTATTGTGTAAACTATATTAGTTTGAGAAATACATAAACTATTATTGAGATTTAAAAACTTTTATATCGACCCTATATCTCCTTATAGGTTTTTTTCAAATTCATTACCTAACTCCACTCCTACACCACACTTACATTGTAAACCACCCTTCAATTAGGCATAATTAGCCCTATCTTAAATCCACAGTCACCAAATCCATAGTATATGGCCTTAAAAAACACCAAAAACACTTTATTCCTTTTTAATACATAAAAACATGTTATATTATCAATATTTATTAATTTATAGGGGTTAAAAGTTTTTCTATGGGGTTTGTACTCTTGAAACCCTAGTTAGGCTTCTACACAAGCTGTGGAGATATATAATTAAATATATTAAGTTACAAAAATTTTATAAGGACAAAATTGAAACATATGGGTCTTTTCTCACCCTGAACACCTTATAAAATAGGTAATACATCTCATTTATCTTTATTCTCTTTTCTAACCATCAAAACACATATTTTGAGTCCTATTTAGGTTTGTGACAATAGGGTTTGTGTATCAATGAGATTCAAGGAATATATTAAGGTATTTTAAAATTATAAATACCTTATTTCCACCTATAAAAAACCATTAAAACCATTATATCCTTTATAATACACATTTATATAAGAAAACTCTATCTTCTCTATCTTTACTATGCATAATAAGGCACCCTACAAACCTGTAACAACAACATGGAATACTAGTTCAATTTAAAATATCTCATGAATATTATAAAAGATTAAAAACCTAATTTTATGATGGTACCATATTCAAATTACATATCTTCTATGGTATACTTGAAAATATTAAAAACCAACTCTTACTTTGCTTTGCAATGTGACTATTAACCCAAAACATGGTATAGATATGGTTTTTTTGTTCTAGAGGACTATATGTTGATTATTTACTATTATATTTTGTATTAAAAACAATTAAACTTTAAAATAAATTATAATTCTCAATATATATATTATTAGCTACACCAAAGTCATATTCCCCTTCCTGAGAAACAAGCATTTACTTCCATATTGGATTGTCATAGGCAAAACAGGGTATATGGGCAGAGGTAACCATTTTTACTGAGTTATCCATATATAAATGTGTTACTCATTTATTTATGGGTGTGTATAGTTTCAACACATTCAAAACAAATATCATGATGACTCACAACTTACAAACCTTTCAAAATCACTCCAAGCTCCATTACTTGATTGTGACCTATAGTCACTTCTCGATTACCACCTATAGTCATTCATCCACCTGTAAAAAATGAAAACATATTCATGGCCTCAAGGACCTTAAATTATAACATTAAACTACTGAAATCGAATAAACTAAATGGATAATACATAATATGTCACTTTTTAGGTCAATAATTCAATAGGTCAATAGGTTCATAGGTCAATTAAGTTTTTACCACCACCTAATAGGTGAGTAGGTAAATTAATCATTAAGTTTATGGTTCTATATTATGATTTTTCAAAATTTTAAAATTTATAAAAAAATTTAATGGGTCAATTACTCATTAAATTTCTAGGTCTTTAGTTTAAGTTGTCAAAATTGTCAAAGTTCTCAAAGTTAACAAAGTTGTCAAAGTTATCAAAGTTTAATTTGTGGTTATAGAACTCTAGTTTCTATGCTTCCTAAGTGAAATATAATAATTATAACACATATATTGGGGAAAATAATTTATATTACTAGGTTATAGGCCTCCTATCAAGATCGATCGATAAACTCATCACCCATTCTAACCTCAATAAGACCCTTCCGAAAACAATAAAAATATAAATTTTAGCATAATTTCAAGCATGCATAAACTAAAAATTGTAAGTCATTTATGTGAACCATAATATCTCTCTCCTACCTCTTTAATCCCTATAATATCACCCCATATAAATTATGTGTAAGCTTCGAGATCGATCCATCAGACAAGTTGTAGTGATGAGTTCAAACATGCATTTATTTTGTAGTGAACAAAAAACTTCTTGAGCTCCAACTGGAATTTATACCTATGGGAACTCCACCTATGAATCTATCACTTTTATAATATACAAATAGGAAAATTACATTTTATCACATAGACATAATGTTCAAATCTACTTGGGAGTGCATTTTCACTACAGTTTCGAAGATCAGAAAAAATGACAACATATGTTGTCAAAGTTTAAGTTGTGGTTATAGAACTCTAGTTTTGATGTTTTATAAGTTTAAAATGACACTATAAACACATAAAATTATAATATAACATATATTAATAGGTTTTTATCCTCCCATGAATCTTGATCAACAAATCCACCACTAATTTTGGATTCAAGAACACCCTTCCCAATACGAGAAAAATGCAAATTTTTAGCCTAAGTTCAAACATGCATAAAATAAAAACTATAATTAATTTACATGAATTAAAAAATACTTCCCCTACATATTTTATACATATAGTGACAACCAAGATTAATCAGGTAGAATCTTAGAGATCAATCCATTAGACAAGTTGAAATGATGGGTCCAAAAATGCAACCTTTTGTCAGTGAACAAATAGCTTCTTGAGCTTTAGATGACATTTCTACATTAAAAATATCCACCTACAAATATATCACTTTTATAATGTATATATAGGAAAATTACATGTTTTAAAACCACAAAAATGTTTAAATCTACCTGGAAGTGTATTTTCACTATCGTTACGGAGAGTGGAAACACTGACAACATATGTTACCAAAGTTTAAGTTGTGGTTACAGAACTCTAGTTGAGATGCTTCCTGAGTTAAAATTGACACTAAAAAAACTTTTTAGGGGGATATAGTATATATATAACTATTTTCTTATCCTCCCATTAGGCTCGATCAATAAACCCACCACCCATTTTGGCCTCAAGAACACCCTTCCCAATAAAAGAAAAATGCAATTTATTAGCCTAAATTGATATACCTGTAAAATAAAACCTATAAGTATCTTAAGTGAAACATAATATCCCTCCATTATATATTTAATCCATATAATCACACTTTGGAACACTCAGGTGGAAGCTTTGAGATCAATCTATTAGACAAGTTGCATTGATGGGTCTAAAAATGCAACTTCTTGGCAGTGAATAAGCAACTTCTTGAGCTCCAACTGAAATTTATACCTTTAAGACCTCCAAATATGAGTATATAACTTTTATCACATACATATAGATAAATTACATGTTATCACACCACCATATAATTCAAATCCAACTGAAAGTTCATTTTCACTACTATTTTAAAGAGTGGAAACACTGACAACAAATGTTGTCAATGTTTAAGTTATGGTTACAAAACTCTAGTTTTAATGCTTTTTGAGTTAAAATTGGAATTGTAAAAACATTCAAGGGAGAAGATAATTTATTAAACTAGGTTATTTACCTCATATCAAGCCTGATCAACAAACCCACCACCCATTCTAGCCTCAATAGTACCCTTCCCAATATAAGAAAAATACAATTCTTTTACGTAAGTTTAAATACCCGTGAAACAAAAATTTTAAGTCATTTTATAAGATTATATCATGTCCAAATTGAGATTCAATCACATCCAACCTAATCTTATTTTATCTTAAAGAACTCTATAATTCTTTGCTGACATTGGCTAACCATGTGAAGGTGGAAGCTTATATGGCACCATTAACCTACAAAAATTGTTAGTAACTAATTAAAAATGAAATTTATATGTATTACCTAAAAAAATAAAAAAAAATTGGTAGAATTTATTAAATTTACATTTCAAAAGTCCACATACCTCCATACATCAATCCAAAAAACCACTAGGATTTTCTCTAACCTTGATAGTATCAAAAATAACTTCATGGTCTAACTCCCAAAGTTTTCATAGTTTCCTGTTTAATGACTTCCTATGATATTTTTGTAATTTAATATTCATTGTTTGAATAAAATTAAAATACTTTATTATTTTCATATGAATTTCAAAATCTTTAATAAACCATTGATCTAAATGTTTTATAGGATATCATTGAAACCAAGTTCCAGTGACTACCACTGACCTAGTGGGATAGTCAAGGCTTTCTTCATCTATAACTAGGGAAGTCAATTTTTTCTTTATCTATAAACACTAACACAAGTATTAATCAATTCCTTATTCATATCCTCATTATAAATAACTTCAAAAACATGATCTGTATCACAAAAAATCATTTTAGTGATAATATGAAGATATATAATGAGAATACATTGTATATAATGAAAAATATTCTACCTAGCTACACTAGATCATATACATGGTCAAAGTCATCTAATGATGTCATATTTTTAAATTTAAATTCCATTGGAACCTCATATGTGTTTATTATAATTAGAGGTTTGGAACACCAATCATCTACCCACATTTGTGACTCACATTCATTCCAAAAATAGTCCATGTATATAAAATAAAAAGTATGACAATTGTCTCATATGAATAGTCAAAGAACTTGAATTTGAGCTAAAAAATGAGTGGAAGTCACTTTAAGCTATTAGAGTCATACAATCCTCAAACTTTTCCATGTGTTCTTACTCTATTAACAAAAAATTTCTTCAAAGAGTATAATTTGGATGAGAACCATGACACACGTTCTTGTTACACCATTCAACTATAATTTTTACGTTTAGCAAATCAACACCTTCTTCCAATTTAAAATCCTACCTTGAAATAAATGTTTTTAAACATTATCTATAACTATCATGCTCCCCTTTTATATGGCCACTCCTAGTGAAACTCCAAATGTGTTCTACACCAGTGGTACATGCACCCTACTCAACCAATAAAACATCTATGTATTTTTTAATTGTGATGTGAAATTATCTGACAAAATGTAATATTGATTTAAATTAATGTTCCTCTAACTCAAATATTCATATATCTTATTAAAAAAAACCTTATACATAATCTAAACAATTTGATATGTCTATGTGGATATAGAAATGGTACTCTTAATATTTTTTGTTATTTTTTTATTATCAGTTGCATGCATGAATGTTATATATACTAGGGTTAATTTTAAGAGGACATATCCCAAACCCCATTATATTTATGTAGGTGAATCTGATTCATACCTTGGTGAATTATCATGTTCTAAATTTTCTTCAAATTACCATTCCACCACATAGATTTAGGTACCAAATAGATTACACATTATTTTTTATATATGCACCATCACTTAAAAACAAGGTATTTCCAAGCCAAACGTGGTATTTTTAATCCAATAGATCCTATTTAGAGTAGATTTATTAAAAAAAACATTTATTATTATTATATATACCTATACACTCATCGATAAACCTAATAAATTGATAGCACATTTATTATTATCATTATATGTATGTATGTGTGTAAACATGCATGTATTTATGTATATTTATTTTTTTATATTCAGTTCTACTAAGGTCAGAACCATCAAGATTCACCACTGACAAATCCAGTTAGCCTTACTGCCTGACTGAGCTAAGGGTGGAGTTGTCAATCTCTACCACTAGTAGGGACGTTCAGTTCTATCAATCGATAGAGTCATTTTATTCTACTAGTTAATAGAGTCATTCAGTTTGACCATTAAAAATATATATTTAATAGAGACATTCAACTAAGCTATTTGATAGAGATATTCAGATGAGTCACTGGTAGAGTCATTTGGTAGAGCCTTTCAGCCAAGCCAATCGGTGGAGGCATTTGGCTCTTCCATTTGGCTAGGTTGTTATGCAAGTGAGAATGATATTTTTAGATGAGTTGTAGGTGAGGCCACTCTATTACTAGGTTTATGCCCTTCGGAGTTAGGCCTTAGGCTTCAATTCTCAAAAATCCATTCAAATAATATGAGATTGTCAAAAAAAGTCATTAAAAATATAGAACCTTGGGTGACATAAAGATTGAACTGTTTCATGGATTTAATTTTTATGTCCACAAGGGTTTCATATTTTTTAATGTGGACCATTTTTTGTCTATTTTTTATGTTTCACTATGGATTCTGAATCTATCCAAATTTTAATGGATCCATGACATGGGTTTTGGAGATAGATTCACTAATTCCTAATTTAAAGGTGCACATGTCAGGTTTTATTTGTACATTTAATAATTGTTTTTCAAGGTTTGAATTTTTTGTTTTGTTATTCTTTTCTTAGTTCAGAAGCATCATTCGATACTATCACTCAACCATGTCAGTTAGCCATGTCGTTGACTATGCCATTCAGTTGATTAAGTTTCAAAAATGTTTTGTTGTTTGATATTAAGATCAAGGGGTTTATATATAGTGAATTAAACTATTTTTAAAGACAATATCGTAAAGGGTTGGCTATCCAACTCCAAAAATATTATATATCACTAAAATTTTGGTGATCCAGTCCCATCTACCGACCCTAAAGAATATCCAAAACTAAAATGTAAAAATTGGAATATTCGTTAATTAACAAGTATTCATCATTAAAAAAACCCCTAATATATATGAATATGATAACTTGGGATAAGTTTTAATAATACTATTAAAATCCCATTTGGGTTTTAAATATGTAATTTTCAACTAAATTAACTACTTACATAATTGAAAACATATTATTACTTATGTTGAAATGCTCATCCAACCATCTAGTCATATGTGTGTGCCTTGCATACTCATAAAGAATCTTCTCCCTAATTTTGATCAAAAATATGGAAACATGTATATTTTTTGTAACAAGGTACACCTTTTAGTTTTTTTTTCATTTTTTACTTGATAATTCATTGATTTATATTTTCCTAAACTAACTAATTGTTATCAAATTATTATCATAATCTCCTCATGGATACATTTTTTAAAATTTTGTTGATCCACCATTAATGCTAAAATTTTAATTTAAGCATGATTTGTTGCAAAATAGTTGTCCATCCAGTCTTTTTGAAAAGATAGTTGGAATAAAATCCCTTGTTGATTTTGATGGAAACTAAATTCCACACTCCTAAAAAATAATTTTAGTAGTCAAATTATAATGAATATGGTGAAAAACATCATAGTGAGTTGAAAATTCAACATGCTTCCTACAACAACAAGTGGTGCTTGTGTGATCTATTTTTACATAAAAAGAATTTTACATCTCAAAACATCCTTGACAAATTAAAATTTGTCGATACTTTTCTAAAAATTTAGAGTATAGTTTTATTTGAGTCATATCCAATAATTTTTTTAGATGTGGTTCATGGTTACAAGAACCAACTCTTTTTTTTCAACATCTCTTACATTGGGCCAAACTCTTGTATTGTCTTTCTAAAATTGAGAAACTCTTTGACATTATTGACTATAGCCTTTTCCTTTTGTGGAAGTCTGCTAGAGAATGCATAGAGATCATTGGTATTAGTTTCATTAATTATTTCACATATTTCAATTGCTTTCATTATTATTTTTGTAATTATATTAAGTGTTCAGCTTATTTTTGAAACCATTTATTTTTTCCCTTTTTTGTCACTTACTTCACAAGTTATAAGTATACATCGAGTAAAATTACATTATTTGGTGCATGATTTTGGACCTATAGTATAATATGCATCATGTATATTTTCAACAAGTTCATTATTTTCATCATCCATGTTAGATGTTCTTAGTCCTAATGTGTATATTATAGTTCTTATCTTAATAAATTTTATCAATGAAATAAATAATTGACATCTTTGACTATCATACTCTAAATAATGAAAGAAAGTATCTCAAATTTGATGAGCTAGTCTTCTTTAGTGGTGATCAGACATTTTGTTATGCATTGGTTCTAAAATATTTTCATCTACTTGAATTCATTACTTGTCTTTTCTATGGACAATTCTTGGACGTGTCGATAATGGTGAAATTTTTTGAGAGGGTGTTTAAAAATCATTATTAATTTCACTACTTAGAGGTGGGATAACATTTTATTCATTATTAATTTGTTCATTATATGTTTTCATGAAATTTTATTAATGATTAATTTCATCATTATTTATTTCCATAAAAATTTCTTCATCCATGGGGGTTGAAGAATCATACATATATTCATCATAAATAAAATCAAAAACTTGGAACTTTGAATGTCAACACCCAGCATTAACTAATTCATTATTTTCAATCTCATTATTATTCATTTCATTGTGGTCAATTCCAACATTATTCAATTGATCATGGGTAATTTCATTATCATTTAATTCATTATTGTCAATTATCTCATTATCTATAGCATTTAGTTCATCAAGATTAGGGTTTGTACCTTATCTACCATGAAGTTTTCACATTTATATCTTGTGTTTCTTTCTCAAATCTTCTAATTCCTATGGTGTTTTATTCTTCAAAGTCTTCCTCTTCTTCTTTGAACATGATCCATCACCAATCAAAAGGGAAAGCTAACAATGTTTCAAAGGTGGGTTCAAGTATACAAGTATCACAAATCTCATAGAAGTATGCATAGAATATTTGTGGGGATAAAATTCTTGATTTGGGATAAAAATAGTCATTTAGAAGTGAGATTAGTCTAAAATAATCATAACATGATAACATTATATAATGGGATGGCTTTATATAATGTGATGACATTATTACATAATACGATTGTGTTATGTGTTGTCTAAGGTTCTACTCCATCCAACACATTAAGAAGATTATAATAAAAATAACATGATTTCATTAATATTAATATAATTTTTGGGGTTAGTAATTGGTAATGAGAACCTAGTGTTTCCAATATTAAAAATAATACGATCATGTTATACTTAATATAGTTATGGGATTATGGATTACATATTTAGGCATTATCACATAGGGTTTATGGATTAGGGATTAAAATTTATGTTTTAGGGATAAGAGATTAAAATTTATGTTTTGGGGTTTAGTTATTAGGGATTAGGGCATGTAGGTTTGGGTTTAATGTTGTATACAAGGTATAATAACTCTATGTCATGTGTGAACCTAATTTTTATTACAAAGGATGTTAATTGGAACTAAATCTATCAGAAAATAGGGATTTTTTTTTTTACAATTTAGGAATAGTGTTTAGGGCTTAGTTTTAGGTTAAATAAGGTGAATATCAAAGATAATTATTAGTTTAAATGATTTTAATCTGGGCTAAAATGATTGGTTAAATTTTTAAAGAGTTTATATTTATGGTCTAGAGTTTAGGCATTAGGGATTGGGGTATAGGTTTTAGGGTATATAGGGTACAATCATGATGCCGATTAGGGAAAATTTGAGTTGATCAACACCAAAATCACATTTTATATTCATGAATTTAAGTTGAAGGGGTTTGAAGTTGACCCGATTTACTTCATATGCACAACTAGATTAACACTACAAAGGCTAAATTTTGGCCATAGGCTAAAAAGGCACTTTATGATATCTCATGTTTAAATTAGTTATATAATAATGAATGTATGTTTGTGTCATTTAGTATACATTAGAGATTAGGGATTAGGGCATGGGGTTTAATTTAATATACTTGTATATAATTTTTCTAATCTCTCTTTTCCATGTGAACCCTATTATTACTACAAAAGATGTTAATTGGGATAAATCAAATGGTAAATAGGAAAAGATTATGGTTTAAAATTTAGGGTATAATGTTTACGGTTTATGGTTTAGGGTTGATGTTTTAATGTATATAAGTTTTAGGGTACATAGGGTTAATCATAAAGATAATTGAGGATAATTTGAGTCACTTGAACCCATTTGTGACTATAGAATCTATTTTTGGGTTGTCATTTACCATGGATGTCATCGTGAAGATTAATGAATTAGTCAAATGGGGCAATCAATCATGTGATTTAGGCCAAACTGATCCCTATGAACTTAATTCTTTGCATAAATGTTGTTAATCTCAGATAGAATGATTGGTTCAAGGTTTAAAGAGTTTATATTTGTGGTATAGAGTTTAGGGATTAAGTAACTTAAGGATTAGGGCTTAGGTTATAGGTTTTAGGATATATAAGGTACAATATGGAAGGAAATTAGGGAAAATTTGAGCTCTTTAAACTTGTATCTATGAGTAAAGAATGTGATTTTGAGCTCAAACATCCACCACATCATCATAGATTGAGATAATTAAGTCAATTTTGGTTTAATCAGTGATGTAATTTTGACCAATTTTATCCACGTGAACCTAATTCTTACTATATATAAAGGATGTTAATTGGGATTAAATTTATTAGTTTAGGGTTTAGAGTCTATAATTCAAATGGTTTGGGGTTTTAAGATTATGGCTTAGGTTTTTATGTAAATGGTGTAGGTTTTAGGGTTTAATATACTGGATATAGGTTCCAATCCCTAAGGTAATTAAAGAACATTTGAGTTTCTTGTTCAACAACTTATTACTTGATCACCTTCATGTTTGCATTTTTAATAAAATTAGGGTCAATTATGCCATGTACATGTTGCATACATGTTATACAATTGATTGATCCATAAATTTGGTTTAGGGGTTCAATTTTGCCTAGATCACGTAGGGAATTGCACAAATTAACTAATTGGATAAATTCATTATAGAAGATAGATATTTTTATTTTTCCCATAATAATATCTTGCTATTTAAGGGGTTCAAATTAGCTTCAGATGATTCCTCAATTAAAATAATAAACTAGTTCCTCCTCTTTGGTTAATTAGGTTGAAGGGGCTTGAAATAGATGAAATTTTCTTCAAATGTACAACTAGTTTGGTACTCTAAAGGCTAAGTTATGACCATAGATTTAAAATGTGCATTTTATGACATCTCATGATAAAATTATCTATATCCTAAGGCATGTATATTTGTGGCACATAGTGGGTGTTAGGGCATAGGGGTTATAATTTATGTTTTAGGGATTAGGGATTACATCATAAGGTTTATGTTTAAGGACCTATATATTAATGTCTAATTTATCTATGACATGATTAAACCTAATTCATACTACAAAGGATGTTAATTGGAACTAAATTTAAATTTTAAAATATGGAAAGTTTATGGTTTACAATTTAGTGTAGTATGTTTAGGTTTTATGGTTTACAACTTAGGTTTTAATGTATATATAGTTTAGGGTACACATGGTCAATTGTAAAGATAATTTGGAATAATTTGAATCATTTGGACCCATTTGTGACTATATAATGTGTTTTTAGATTATCATTATACCATGGATGTCATCATGCATATTAAGTGAATTAGTCAAATAAGGTAATCAGTCATTTGATTTAGGTCAAAATGAGCCTTGTGAACTTAATTCTTAGTATAAATTATGTTATTTTTGGCTAAAATGATTGGTTCAAGATTTAAATACTTTATATTTATGGTTTAGAGTTTAGGATTAGGTACTTTAGGTACTAGGGATTAGGGTATAATTTTTAAGGTATATAAGGTACAATTATGATGGTGATTATGTCAAATTTGATCTCCTTGAACCTAGATATCTGAATAGAGAATTTTAATTTAGGATAAATTATCCCCCATATCATCATGGATTGAGAATATGAAGTCAATTAAAGTAATGAGTGATGCAGTTTTAACCAACTTCATCTCTATGAATTTTTACTAAATATAAAGGATGTTAATTGTGACTAAATTGATCTCAGGGGTCTATTGAGCCTCAATATAAGCAATTTAAACTACATGATATCAATTGGGGATCCAAGTGCTCACCATATTAAAGAAATAGGTATTTTTAAAATTTGATATGCAATTCAGTCTAAAGGAGCCATGTGTAAGGAATTACACTCATATATAATTTAAATTAGGGCTTACTTGGCCATGATTGCATACAATATTTAACCAATCAAGTATTTATTTATAGAAGATACATAATTGGGTCCAATCGAGGATTGCCCAAAGAATTGTGTCAACAAAATTTTAAGTATAGCCCTAATTTCACACCTTATTCAAACGATTGAGTATTTGATTCAATCTCATATGAAATCACAACCAATTAAACCATTTTTAAGGAATTGCATCCATATAATAACAATTGGGATTATGATTATCCACTAAATTAAACTAAAAGAATATTTGGTTCTATATTATATGAAATTTAGTCCAAACAAGCCTTGTGTAAAGAATTTCATCATTCTACAATCAACAAAGGACTTTGTTGGTCCTGAATACATAACATATTGAATCAACCAAGTATTTAGTTTATTTGAATATGAAATTATGGCCAACCAAGGCTAATTCAAATAACTGAATACATCTAATGTCAATTACAACTATGTTTTACACAATTTTAAACTATATTGAACTAATAATGCATTTGGTTTTATGTTTTACATAATTGGGGCCAACTAATATCAATAGGGGGATATGTTGGTACTAAATACATAACATAATTAATCAACCAAGTATTTAGTTTACTTGAATATACAAGTATAACCAACCAAGGATCATGAAAGTAACTAAATATATTTAATTTCCATTATGACTTTATTAGCCCCTATTGTAAATTATACTCAGCTAATCATGTATTTGGTTTCATCTTATACATTATTGGTGCCAAGTGATGAAAATGAATTAATTTTGTCCATATAATTTTGGTTAGGTTCTAATAGCCCTGATTTTATACCATATTGAACAAATTGAGTATTTACATTCAATATGACATGTAATTGGGGACACTTAATCCCCAAGAAAGGAATTACATCTATCTAATGTCATATGTGGCTTTAATTACACCATGTTAAATCAATTGATATTTTTCTCAATACTATACGCAATTTTGGACAACCAAGTCCTATGTAATTATTTGTTTCTAGCTAATATCAATCGAGACATTTCTCACCCCATGTAAGGAATTCTACCCATCAAATGTCCATTTTGAATATTTTTCCCTAATTAAACATCATGTTTAACCAATCATGTATTTTGTTCAATATAATATGTAATTAAGAGTAATTTTTCTCCATTCAAGGATTTCCTTCAATATGATGTCAATTAGGGCTTTGATAACACACCATATTTAGTTCAATCTATTACACAATCAGGGTTAAATGATCCTTGAGAAAGGCGTTATGTTCATATGATGTCAATTAGGTCCCTAATTGCACACCATATTATAAAAAACCAATTATTTAGTTTATATTGATACATAATTTCAACCAACCATGATCCATCAAAGGAAATATGTCCATCTAATGTCAATTTGGGATTTATTGGCCCAATTGCACACCATATTAGGACAAAAGGAGAAATAAATTGATTCTGAGGTTAATAAATCTACAATTATCATTCAATGTTATCAATTATTGATAAGAACATTGGTCCTAAATAATAATCTTAATAAACCAATATTCAATTCCCATGCCTTTTGGCTTAGGAATGGCTTAGATTCCTAAGCCAAAGGCTTGGACTATCAATATATAGCCAAATTTTGAAAGGTATGATAAAAAAAAAAAAATTCAACTTTGATTGCCAAATCCACTAATAATCTCAACATAAAAATTCAAAAATATAATACCATGTCGATGATAGTGCTCTCCTCTTTCCAAAAATATGTTTTTTATAATTTTTAGACTATTCTAAGGTTTTAAACTATGTTGATTTCTAACTATGCCTCTTTTAGGCCACTACATGTGGTAATCATACATGCTTATACATGTTCATAGAATTTTTATTTCATTGATCCAAGTGAAAAACAAGTTATATGGTAACAAACTATGCCTAATTATACACACATTGAAAAAATGATTTTCATTTTCTTTGAGGTAGTTTGGTGCGTTTCATGGATGACTATCCATTTTATTGTTAGTTTTTAGCATATATGTACTTGTAAAATATATAAAAGAAAGCATTCATTGAAAAAACATAAAAAATATAGGTGAAAAAATTAAACATCTTATCTAAATTTTCGCAAAAGTGTTTCAAATAATATTAAATACTTCTAAAAAAATGTGCACAACACGATCATGTGTCTACTATGTTTTATGAAAAAATAGGAGTTCCTCCTCAAATTTTAGATGTTTGACCTAGTTATACTTAACCCTTTTTTTAAAAAAATATTGTTTTATAAAACAGACTTGAAATTATATATTTCATGTTCTTACACCATCTTCGAATTTGGAGTGTAGATATCTCAAATTATTTACAAAAGTTTAGATTTCTAAAATTTTAGGAAAAACATGTCCATGGGTATGCCACATTTTGATCCCCAAACTTTGTGAACTTACCCTATAAATGAACACAATAAAATATTGAAATTTAAATGTAAATTCCATTAATCCTATGCAAAATTTGAACTTTAGTACTCCTTTAAAATTTTTCTTGATTTTTTTTACATATAGCCCTTTATTTCTCCTTACAATAGTGACTATTTATCCTATCATGTACTCATATGTTTGAAAATTATAATGATAAATTTTAGTTTGTGTACTTATAAATATTATTCATTTAGATGTTGATTTGTTAAATATTGTCAATTTTTAGGTTAATTAGGGTGATCCACTTCATCTACCACTATGGAAAAACGTAGAGGTCGAAGAAGATGAATGAGAAGGGGTTACAATTCAATGAGTGGAATTTATTTTTTAAGGTATAAACCAATAGGGATATTTATTCATATTATTCATCATTAATTTCATCTCTAATATCCATTTATTTATTAAAATTTCTTAAGTTGTGTCCAAAGTGAAGCAATCACTTGATTCTTTCAAGGGAAGACATAATTAGGAAAAACTAAAAATCACTAACCTAATTTAGAAAATATAAGGTGATTTTCCACTCAGTTTGACATCATTGACCTCTTTGTAGAAATAATTACTTGGTCGATTTAATGGGGGATTGTCTAACTAATTATGGTACCTTACGTGGTTTTGGGATCAATATTACCTAATTGGCTCTCCTATTGAACCAATCACTAGATTGGTTAAATCAATGTCACAATTAGAGGAAATAAAGATCCCTTAACCTAATTACATATACATAATTATATTTATCACTCCATTTTAAATAAATTTCTCTCTCATTTAATAATTTAATTGGTTTAGTGTGAGATGAAATGATGATAAATTGAATCCCCTAAACCTATTCGATACAATATAATGTGACTTGGGGCTCAATTAACCTTAATTTTGTCCTTCATTCAATTAATCACTCAATTATTTTAATTTGGAATTAACTATGGGAAATAAATTCCCCTCAATTTAATTTTTAACATCTAATGTGATTGGTGGATGAATTTTCCTAAATTGATTTTTCCAATGAACCAATCACTCAATTGGTTAAATAACATACAATTTTAGAAGATATTAAACCCCATCAACCTAATTTTCCCCACGTAATAGGATTTAGGGTTAAATTTTCTCTTTTATAGACTCCTATTCAATCAATCACTTTTTTGGTTCAATGGGGGACTAGATATAACTTACCCTCGCCCCCCATCATTTTAAGTATGGTGTCAAATTTTAAAAAATTGATTCCCGTATTCTACCAATTACTTGATAGGTTTAATGGGTATAAAATTATGGTGACATATCAACCCCCTCAACATAATTATGTCAAATTAAAAACATGTATGGATTAGTTTTCCTTAACTATGTCTTTATTTGAAATAATTACTTGATTGGTTGAACAGGGGATGAAATTATGGAAAATTGATCCACCTAACCTTATTTCAACCATCTATAAAGTAATTTTGGGCTTAATTTTCACTAATTAAATTTCCCATTCAACCAATTAATCAAGTCATCTAATTAAATATTAAATTATCATCAACCAATCCCTCTCAACCTAATTGATACCATTTAACATTATTTAGTGCTTAATTTTCCCTATTTGAGGCCCCCATTAAACCACATAGTAGATTAGTCTAATTGTGAATGGAGTTTGAATAAAATCATACCCTTACCCAAATTACAACTACTTAAAGTCTTTTTTGGTATATTTCAACCAATTTAATCCCCAATGGAACTAACTAGTATATTTCCTTAATCAAAGACATTATAAGTAGGAATTGAGGCCCCTCTACCTAATTATGACCACCTAAAGTGTTTTGGGGCTGTATTTTACGTCACTATATTATTTATTTGAGTAATTAGTTATTTAGTTCAATGCAAAATGAAATTGGGGTAAAATGAGCCTACTCAATGTAATTGTGACAAATTAATGTTATTTAGGGTTATAATTACCATAATAAACTCCCCCAATAAACTAATTTGTTTATTGGCTCATTTGAAGTTGTAAGGGAAATCAACCCCCATAAAATAATTTATAATTAATTTAAGTGATTTTTGCCTCATTTTTGAATAATTAAGTCACCTATTTAGTCAATTACTTGATTCATATAATGAAGGTTCACAAATAGTGTAATAAACTCTTACAATCCTGAGTGTGATGAAGTTAAATGGTTTGGGGTTAAATTATCCCTAATTGACTTTCTTATTTAACCAATCACTATATTTGTTTAATAAATGATGCAATTACGGGGAATAATTCCTCATAAACATATTTATGACTACATAATGTGATTTTTGGGTAAATTTTGTCTAATTGAGTCCTCGATTAAGTAAATTACTTGACTAGGTTAATAACCTATTGAGAGAAACTAAAACCCCTTACAAAAATTTCAACCACCTAATTTATTTTTTATTATAAATATTTATTATTGAGTCCGCCATAAATAAATCATTGATTTGGTTGAATGTGTGATTAATTTAGGAGAAATTAATCCTCCTCAATATTATTATTGAAACCTAATGTGATTTGGGGATTAGTATTCACCAATTTAATCATTTGTTAAAATAACTATAAAATTTGTTCTATGGGTGATATAATTATGTAAAATTATCTTTATTAACCTAATTATAACCACCTAATTTTATTTATGGCCAATTTTCCTCAATTGAGTCCCTTATTCATTCAATCACATGATTAGTACTATTATAGACTCGATTTATGGAAACTAATCCCCCTAAATGTAATTAAAACCATTTAATGTAATTTGAGGTTAAATGTAATAATTGAGTCCTTAATTTAACCATTTATTCTTATTTTTTATGTGGGATTAATTAATTATAAAATAATACTCCTCGACTTAGTTATACAATCTAAAGTTATTTTGGGCTCAATTTTTCTTTATTGAGTTCCCCATTCAACCAATTACTCTATTAGCTCAATTAGGCACACGGTTAGGGGAAATCATGCACCCTATACCTAATTAAAATTTCATATAGTGATTTATAGATAAAATTACCTATTTAAGGTCCCCTTAATCTAATTAGTCTATTCATTTAGTATGAAAATAAATGAAGGGAGATCAAACCTAATTAACATCACGTAACCATTAATGTGCTTTATTCTTCAATTTTGTAAATATAATAACCCCATTTAACCAATTTATCAATTGATTTAATGGGGGATATAAAAATTTGAAATCAGGTCCCTAAAGCTAATTATAGTGACAAAATATTAAATTGATCTCAATTTTACTTAAAAATCACTCCCCATTTGAAATAACTAGTCAATTGGTTAAGTTTGAGATGTAAATAGTTGAAATCAAGCCCATTTAACTTATTTTTGACTACTAAAATTGATTTTAGGCTTATTTTTATTTCATTGAATTCCCATTGAATTATTTAGTTGATTGGTTTACATTGGGATGCAATTACATAAATCAAACCCCTTACACTAACCTCTACTACTTAAAGTGACTTGAGGGTCAATTTTCCATTTTCAAATCCACATTTGAGCTAATTAGTTGATTCGATCAGTTTTGGATATAATGATATGAAATTTGGCTACCTCCACATAATTTTAGATTCCTAAAGTGATTTTTAGCTTAATTTTCCACACTTTACTCCCCCACTAAACTAATTAGTTGATTGGTTTTATGGGAGAGGATAAATCAAGCCACCTTAGCCTTATTGAAACCACCTAATATGATATGGGGATCCATTTTTCCTATTGAATGACCCATTGAACAAATGAATCAATTAGTTAAATGGGATTTGAATAAATCAAAATTGAGCCCTCTTAGCCTAATTGTGACTACTCAATCTGATTTGGGCTCACTTTTTCCTTTTACTCCCCCATTGGACTAATCACTAGAGAGGTTGAATGGGGGACATAATTAAAGTTAATCGATCCACCTCAACCTATTTGGGACTAGTTAAAGTGATTTAGATGAAAAATTTATCATATTAACTTCTCATTACATCAATTATTACATTGGTTGAATGCACATATACAAGGTATGACTCCAAATCAAGTTGAGAAAATATTTCACAGGTATATAACATAAGACTATAAATAATAGTTACTAAAAATAATAATAAGAGGATATCACCATTTAGGCATTCAAAGGTCACCCATTTATTTTATTTATTTTTATCACATCCATTCAGGCAATTTTTCATATATTAACTAATTCTAGAGGCACTTTAATTGTGAAATACATGTGCCTTTTTGTGTTAACAATTTTAATTTAAGAAATTTAAAAAACACATAATATTCATCCTAACACATACTATCATAATTAAATTATATATTTCATGATTGGTATCTACCGTATAACTAAAGTTTTCATTTAAAATTATCTTAATTGGTTTTATATGTTTACATAAATTTTTGATAAGATGATATTTATAATAGCTGCAAAGAATATACATTTAGTTATTTAGTTTGATGGTCACATTATAGATTGATCAAAGCCACCAAAGTGTCCCACTTATTTAAAATATTAGGATTAGGAAAACATTTTTCTATTGATCACAATTTAGTAGCTTTGATGAATCTACAATGATGGGGATTTTTATGGTGTGGATCTAGAGTATGATGCCCTCCTTATAAATATATTAATTTCTATATTTTTCATTAGACTAGTCATATTTCCTCTCAACGTTCTTATAAAAATAAATATATTAAGGTTGGCTTCTCCACTAATGCAACAACATGGTGGAATGTAGTTAAAGAAAATGAAGATTTATATTAGCAAGAAGACATATTCAAACCAGTTCTTAAAGAATATTATAAACAAACTGAAGATAATCCTCCTCAATATCTTGATGATGAGCTTGACCAGCTTATAAATGACATTAAATAAGAGAAGCCATCTACTATGATGCAACAATGATGGAAATACCATGGCGGAAGTTGTTATAAACATGTTAGGAGACCACCACACATACAAGTTAGAAATAACAAGTATCTAGATAGAGGGAAATAACCTCATTTTGATTATGTCCCTCTTAATATTCATAAACGAAATCCAAATACATTATAGTTTGATTATACTTTCAAGCCTTTTAATAATTGGATCAAAAAAAGTTTAGTAGTTTATATTTAGATGAGCAAGAAGCTAGTCCTTCCAAAATGGATACTCTAGAACCAGATGCTCCTAATTTATTTTCTAAACTAAATAATAATT
This sequence comes from Torreya grandis, assembly GCA_037957365.1. Taxonomy (NCBI): domain Eukaryota; kingdom Viridiplantae; phylum Streptophyta; class Pinopsida; order Cupressales; family Taxaceae; genus Torreya; species Torreya grandis. The sequence continues at coordinate 1,031,138 of JARHVA010003606.1, read as the reverse complement.
ATTTATTTTTTTATATTGGTGATAATGAAGATGAATATTTTGAAGATTATCAATAAAGTGTAAAGGATAAACTAATGGCATGGTACAAGAAGCCTGAAACCCCTAGAACATAATTATGGGAAGAACCATTGGAATGATAAGAAGAAGAAGCTAATAAGGTAAAAATTGAAAATCCAAAAGACAGTCCTGTTGGTTGAATATTTTGTCGATCAGTGTACTAATAAACAAAATAGGTCTGATCAGCCAAAGCAGGAAGATTAGTCATCCAAATTTGTATGTTTACCACATCATAAGGGGACTAATATCTCCTCTCATCAAGGGGAGGTTCCCTATATATATATATATATATATATATATATATATATATATATATAATAATACTCAAGGGTAAGACAAACCATCCATCTCTCTTTTTTCAGAGATGATGTGTGTGGACTAAAGGAGAAACTCAAGGAAAATGATAAAAAGCACTCCTCTTCTTTCAGAAGTACTATTCCGCAAGCCATAAGAATACTCCATGTAGTAACATCAAAATGTAACAAAGGATGTAATAACCAGCAAATAGAGATGTAGCACAAAGTCTACACCTAAATTTCTCAAGAGTAAGATACGAAGGACAATGAAGGCACAAAGTCGCCCCAAGGTCCTTTACATAGAAATGAAAAGAAAACACACCAAAGGCAATTATGGGGTCACAATGTCTCTCCACAGTTGACTCTTTAGGACACCTTCTTGACTGTTGTCACTAATTCTAATTGTTGAATTAAAGGAACAAAAGATATATTAAGGAAAAAGACATAAGAATAGTTTCCTCAATAACAAAGATATTATAGCATAAAGTCTGAAAAACCACTTGCTTTCTTATTTCAATAAAAAAATATGATAAAAAAACTAAGCTCAAAGTCTCAGAAGTGTCTTTCAATTTGGGCAGAGTTTCATTCGGATTGTCAAAAAGAGATCCATTTATAATAAAAGAGAGTCCCTTATATAGCCTCTTCAAGAAGGACTCAGGAATAGTAACACATCATATTGTGTTGGAATCTATTAAGAAGATAGGCTGGAACTTAGGGGCATTTACCCATTTGATTTTATCAATGCAGAGAAACAAGTCACACTATTGAAAGTTTGTAACTTTCAATGTCCACCTAGCAATCTGATCCTACCTTCATCATTCCTCCTTTCTTGGTTAATTGAATCGGGTCCTGGATTCAATTTTCTATTTTGTTATTTCATCGCTTTCTACTACTCTTGGCCTTAAACCCTATGAATGCATTCAGGTCTACAGGTTTAAAGGATCAATGACTATTTTATGATCTTTAATATTGATGTTCGTGCTCTCATCAGTATGTTTTCAATGGCTAGTTCACTGTCTTGAATTTGACGTCTTCAGGCACGCCACCCCTTGGTCCTTCTTTGACTTTTCTATTTGGCACTTTTTTGAAAAGAAACTACCCTTTAGGGCCTTAATAAATGATCTTTGAATGGCCTTCAGGGTTCTTGTTTTACATCTTCCCGAAGGGAAGGTGACCCTTCAACTTCAGGGAAGTGTCCTTCTATTTGGCGGCCGGGAGTCCCCCGCAAGGGCACCTGCCCTTCGGGGTCCTTCGGCGGCCTTTCACGGGTTTCCTATGGGCATTTTCCTTGGACAAATTCCCATGGACAAAAAGTCCATAGAGATTGTTCTTATCACTTTTGCTTTGGTTATTTTTTTGGGCTTTTTACCTGTATCAGCTTCTTGAATTCTCTCAGAATTTTTGTTTGAAGGAATTCCTTCAAATAAAAGTCTGAAAGAATTATGACTGTCTGCCTTAAACAAAATTTTTGAAGGAATTTACTTTTGCAGCCTTCTTCATAAATGACCCTTTTGAAGGGTGTTTTTGTCGACCAAGTGCCCTCTGCAAGTGCACTTGTCCTTTCAGAGGCTCTTTGAACTTTTACATTGGATCGCTCCTTTGAACCAAGCTATTGAACCACTTTGTTGAACCAAGGCATTAAACCGCTTGGTTAAACCAAACATTGAATGAAGCTGATGAACCAAGCTTTGAACCAAAATGGTTCAATCTAATGGTTCAATTGAATGAACCAAGTCAATGAACCAATCCATTAAACCACAAGACGTAGAACCTATTCGTTGAACCAAGGCTTTGAACTAAAATGGTTCAAGCTGATGGCTCATTTTATTAAACTAAAGCAATAAACTAATTGTTAAACCAAAAGACGTTGAACCAATTGTTGAACCAAATTTTGGTTCAATGGTTCAAACAAAGCCTTGAACTGTCTGACAAACCATTTGTTTGAATCAAAGGATGAACCAACTGAGTGAAACAAAGCATTGAACCGCTTGGTTGAACCAAGCCATTGAGTGATTGAACCTGTTGTTGAACCAAGATGGTTCAACCTTTTGAATTTTGAACTTGTTGAAAATTTGAACCAAAGTGGTTCAATGGTTCAACATTTCAAGCTTTCTTTGCTTAGATGCTTGCCGATGAAGATTTTTGATTGAACCAAGGCACTGAAACAATCCTAAGAATGACCAAGTTTTAGAAACTAATTCTTTTGGTTGAACCTGCCTACAAAAATCTTTGAACCTTTAGCAAGGAACCTGCCTGCAGAGTTCATAGAAATAAACCTATGAAGCTCAATGAACTTGGCCTATAGATTCCATAGATTTCTCTTCGTAATGAGTCCATAGATTCAATCCTATAGAGTTTGTAGATTCTAGCCTGCAGAGTCCATAGATTTAGGCCTGTAGAGTCCATAGATTTCTGAGAAGCTTGAAAAAATGAGGAATTTGAATGCCCAAGACAAATTTTGAAAAGGGAAAAGACAATTTTGGTATGTAGGACCAAAATAGTTCAAATTTTGTCCCAAAAATGAGTGATATTTTTGGGGGACAACATCTGGCTCCAGTTGGGGAACTTCTATCAATTGTAAAAAGAATTGAAAAGAGTAGAATCCAGAATCTCCAGTGTCTTCATGTGTACCATTAGGTTATAGAGTCATGTTACCCATAAATGGAAGGCATCAAAAAGGAAACAAATAAAATAAAATAGAATTAAAAACTATACAAATATACATATATACAGATGCAATGATCTGACACTTCAAGAGTTGATGTGTTTCAAATGCTGCCCATTATGAGGTAGAGAAAAGAGTGTGCCATATTTATATTTCAGTAGAAATTTATTTTCACTAATGTGCTGATGAATTATAAATGGGTCTCTCCAAAGGGAGTCAAACTTTCCATGAATCCCCTTTGGTTCTCTCCTTTTGTCCCATAGCAGGACTTGATCACCAATCTAGAAATCGCAATTTCTAGCCTTCTAGTCAAAGAGTTTCTTTACTAGACTTTGATGAGCAACAATTCTGTCCACCACCATGGTTCTCTATTCCTCCAGCTCCGTCAGGCACATGATTATTTTATCAAGATAACTTTCATATGTCTGATCTTGAATTACTTTTGCCAATTTCAAGGCTGGCAATTCTAAGGTGATTGGTATCTCAGCATTGATACCATGAAGAAGTTGAAAAGGACACATACCAATTTCCCTCTTTGGTGTGATTTTGTCTGCCTATAGAGCAGCAACCAATGCTTTGTGCCATGTCCTTTGATTTTCATCTGCTAGCTTCTTGATGATAGTTACCAGGTTCTTATTACTGGATTCAGCTTGTCCATTCCCTTATGGAAAATAATCAGAAGAATGAGAGTATAATTCCATAATGGAATTAGAATTGTGTAATTTCCTCAGAGGTGAAACAAATTGCATTATCAGTAACAATTTTGATTGGAACTCCAAACCTAGAAATGATATTTTCTTTGAGGAAGTTGCATACAACTTCTGAAGTAACATGCCTAGTTGGGATTGCTTCTACCCACTTGGTGAAATAGTCAGTTGCTATAAGGACATAATCATGTCCAACACTTGAAGATGGGTTTATTGTCCCAATAAAATCAAGTCCCCATTGCTAGAAAGGTTCTTTTATGATCACTGGCTTGAGAGGCATAGCAGCTAACTTGGGTCTTCCAACAAATTACTGACATAGTTCACATTTTCTCACCCACTTATGTGCATCTTTGAAAAGAGTTGGCAAGTACTACCTGGCTCACAAAATATTGTGAGCAGTCACAAGAGCAAACAAAATTCCTCCACAGGCCAGATTGTGGAAATATTTTAAAAGCTAGCTTTTTTCTCTTTGTCTACACAGCGAAGGAATACTCCATCTATGCTTCTCTTGTACAAGCCGTTGTCCCAAAGGGCAAAATTGGTAGCTTTCAACTTGATAGTCCTCCTTTCTTTGTAATTAAAATGAGTAGAAAATTCACCATAAGTAAGGAAATGAGTGATACCTGAATACCACTCATTGGTAGTGGAAACAAAAAGGACTATTGGAGTCTCTTTCACTTTAGTTTCTTCACGATGTGTGTCTTCTAGCTTATTGTCAGCAATTAATTGGTATAGGCCTTTATCCATGACCATATTTTTTGGCTTTATGTCTAGATCAAACTCTTGGATCTTTGCAATCTAATTACCTCTTTTCATGCCAAAATTCTACTGAGTTAATATAAGCTTGACTGTAGTGTCAGGAACTAAGGCAGTAATGTGTGATTTTAGAATATAGAAGTGGAAATGTTTGAATGCTTTCACCAAGGCATAATCCTGATTCTCTATATTTGAATACTTCATGTCATGGGTTTTGAGAGGGAAACTCATGAAAGAGATAGGATATTCCATACCTTCCTTGTCCTATTGAACAAGAATTGTTGAAAGAGTGTGTTCAGACACATAGTTGTATATGATGAAATCTTTGTTGTAATCTGAGCAAACCAAGGTAAGGGTGTGAGTAATGGCATTTTTGATATCTTAAAATGTTGATTTACCTTCTTTAGTTCAGCTAAAGATGGTCTTCCCTTTCATCATGTTCACAATGTGTCTAGTCTTCTCATTAATTTTAGGTATGAATCTCCATAAGAGATTCACCTTTCTGAAGAAAGAATGAACAACATTCTTACTTGTAGGCAAATTAAGTTATTGAATATACTTGAATCTATCTGAGTCAATTTTTATGCCTTCTTTAGAGATAATGTGTCTAAGTACTTTCCCTTTTGTTAATCCAAAAATAGACTTTTTAAGATTTAAGGAAATACCATTCTGGCGGCAGCACTCTAACACTTGTTGTAAGTGGCGTACATGATCAAATCGACACTTTGAAAATACAATCAAGTCATCAAGGTATACCACTATGAATTTATCAATCTCATCTTTGAAAGCCAAATCCATTGCTCTCTGAAAGTTAGCACCAGCATTTATTAAACCAAAAGGCATTCTTCTAGATGCAAATGTACCCCAAGGTGTGGTGAATGTAGTCTTGTGTTGGTCTGCTTCACTAACTTCAACTTGATTATATCTAGAAAAGCTATTTGGTATTGATAACATCTCTAAACCTGTCACTTTTTGAAGCACTTGATCCATAATGGGCAAAGGATAATTATCCTTCAAAGATGCTTGATTCATATTTTTGAAATCTACACAAATGTGAATTTCACCATTCTTCTTCCTTATAGGCACTATGTTTGTAATCCATGTATAATGATGGATTGGGAAGATGATTCTAGCATTTAAATTTTTTTTATATCTCAAACAGAATAGTACCTGATATTTTCAGACTATACTATCTGGATTTTTGCTTGTAGGGCATTGAGTTAGCCTTGAGAGGAATGTCATGGCAGATTTCATCAGGTCTGAGAGACTTCAGGTCTTTATAAGAATATGCTAAGACATCCATGTATTGACAGAGTAAAGAGGTGAGCTTGAATCTTTCTTCAGGGGTGTAGCACTTACCAATAATGACCATCTTGGGATTTTCTTTAGTAGTCAGATTCACTTGATCGAATCCCTGAGAGAAACTCGAATCTGTTTGCTATTTTTTGATGAATCTATCATGCTTTTCAAATAAATTTTCAAGAGAAATTAGGCCTTTTGGAATTTTGTTTCCTTTTAGCTGTAAGAATTCTTCATTTACATCTAAATTAGATTCAGAGACAGATTCATTCTTTTGAGATTTACTTCCTTTAAAACATAGTTGTTCAAATCTATCTTTTCATTCTAGGAAGACAATGATTTGAGGATCATCATTGAATACTTGCCAATGATCAACATTGTCAGGAACACTTGGTCTATAGACTAGCTCAATAGTATACCTATCTTTTTTGAAATCTGAATGATGAACTAAGAGAGTTCCTGAAACAACAAGTGCATCAACTCTATCATTAGACTCTCTAGGTACGGCATAAATGTTGAAAGCATTAAAGCTTTCAATTTGGTCCCAAACCAAGTTATGGTAGTGGTGTAATCTTTCATTCTTAGTTTGGTATAAGTTCCTCACTTGACAAACCATTAATTTAGCATCCCCTTTGACATGAAGAAACTTGATGCCTTTGTCTTGAGTAGCCTTCATGCCAAGCAACAGAGATTCGTATTCAGCTATATTGTTAGTGTCGCCAAACTATAATTTATAAGATAAAGGGAACATATCTCCTTAAGGAGATATCAAAACAATCTTAGCTCTTGAACTGGTAGAGAAATAACTACCATCAAATTCCAAAGTCCATATCTCATTTGATACTAATTTTTTTTAGACTTTCCTTCATCAGAGATGGAGGATTCTTCTTGGTCTGTACTGCAGCCTACTAGTTTTTCTGCTATTCTTGTTGAACTGATTTCTGAGTTGACACTTTAAAAAATTATATGAAGTGTTTCATGCACTTCATCTGTAGATAGAAAATAGTTACCCATACCTATGGATTCAAAAATAATTTGAGCTTCAAGGGTTGATGTTTGGGTGACCACATATTTTGCTTCCTTTTCAGGGAGCAACCTCTTCATTATGCCTTGGATAGAGATCCATGCCTCAGATAGATCCATAATTAGTTATCCTCCAACATCCTTGTAGAAATTTTGTCCAAGAAAAATTCCATAGGATTCTGGGACATCCGCCACCAAGACAGTCATCTTGATTCTCTTATTTGGAAAGGCTGCAAATGCAAATTGGGCATCTTTGATTTGCCTCAGCAATGGTACTTGCTTGTTCTCCATGGAGAAATATCTCCCAAATGTCTTAGTTAGTGTGAAACCAAGAGACTCAGCTACTTTAGCTGGCATGACATTATTAGATGCGCCTGAGTCTATAATATAGTTACTTAGCTTGTGGCCACTAATTAATAGGGAAACATAGAAAGGTTCTATTTTTCTAGGAGCAGCTGGCAGAGTAATGATGAGATTATTTGGAATAGGCATGTTCTTTGGAGAATTAAGAGTTACTTTTTTAGCTTTTTGTCTTATAGGGACAGTTTGGTTCTTTACATATTAGATCAATTTATTCAATTAATCATGATTGGACTACAAATATTTAAACTCAGATATTTGTATCTTTGTCTTTTTGACATGATCGATTATGTCAAATGGCTGAAGTGAGATAGGTATAGAGAAAGATACTTCAACTTTCTGAGTTTTAGGAGGGATGATAGGTGGGCTGATTTGTGAGATTAAAGTAGAAGGGGAAGGTGAAATTGATCTATTTACCTTTTGGGTGATTACTGGATCCTTTGACTCAAAAGGCATAGTGGTTTCATGCTTAGCAATCATGACTGCTGGCTGCAGTTGCTCTTCTATCTTCTCATTATCATCCTGCTAGATTGATTGGTTTTTAAACCTTGTAAACACTACATATGATCCATCAAAATAATCTCCTTTGCTTCTAGGTTCATCCTTGTAGTTCATGAAACCAATGTGGGAGTTTCCAGTTGATTCTTCTTGATTGTCTTCAAGGAGATCGGCATCATTTTCTTGATTCAATTCAAGCTAGAAAGAGAACTTTGATTTTACTTCAAGATATCCCATTGCTAAATTGGTTAGGAGGAGCTTCTAGGGTAAGTTTCCCTTATGGGGGAGGAAGGCGATTCTGTTTCCCTTGATTCTTGGCAGCATTGCCCTGATGTGATTGATTTGGGAATGTCCTTCTATATGAAGGAGCATAAGACATTCCTTGAGTCATTTGCTTTTTGAGAGCAAGCAACTCATTTGCCAATTTCTGCACCATTGGATCAGTGGTGATTGTAGATTCATATTCAAAAGATTATGAAGTGCTATTTCTATTTGGATCTCTTCTTATCTTCCCTACTAAGATCAGATCATCTTCTACCTTAGTGGCAAAAAATTGAGCTACACTAAGATCTATTTGACTAGCACGTCTCAAAAGACAATTGACTTCAAGAGATTGAGAATTAATGAAAAAGCATTTGAGATTCTCAGCTGTAGGTTGAGTAATTACAGGGATTCTATTTCTCAGTTTGTCAAATTTGTCTATGAAGTCCCTCATTGGTTCATGAGGCTCTTTATTCATCTATGTAAGTTGATCCAAAAGTGTATGTGCATCTTTTTCAGGTTTGAATCTAGCTTCAAACATAGCTTTGAGAGTATTCCAATCAGTCACTGATCGAGCCTATAGATGATAAAACCAATTTGCAGTAGCACCTTGTAGTGTCTCCACAAAAAACTTGACTGCTACATCTTCAAATTCTACTCTGATTACTCCATAAGCTATGCTGACGGCTGTAATGTGTTCATTAGGATGAACTTTCACATCACCATAGAATTTGGGGAAATTCTTCCTTAAACTGCATGGAAGCTCATGTAGAGGTGGAGTAAGATTGAGAGGACCAAAAGCATTACCCTAGGGACCTTGAACTGCCATTGTAGGATTATGAAAAGGAGGGATAACAAATCTCAGAGGGGTAATTATTGGCAAAGCTTTATCAACAGTAGAAGTAGATACTTCATCTGGCAATGGAGATCTGACTTTAGTAGGAGGAAAACTCTTAGTTCATTGGAGATAGATGGTGAAGGAAACAAATCAAAATCACTTTGTTGTACCAACTCAAATACAGGGTCAATGATACCTTTAGCCCTTTGGCTTCGTGTATACCTTAAATCTGCCAAATTGTGAAACAAAAATGGAAAATAATTGACCTTGCTTTAGTTAAAGCTTGAGGTTTTCAACTATGTGTTCTTTCCCAATTAGTGTGAAGGTGAACAGATAGATTATAAATGGATAATGGATTTTATTTCCCCAGCTTAGTCACCAAAAAATGTTGATTGAATATTTTATCGATCAGCGTACTGATAAACAAAATAGGTCTGATCAGCCAAAGTAGGAAGATTAGTCATCCAAATGTGTAGGTTTACCACATCAAAAGGGGACTAATCTCTCCTCTCATCAAGGGGAGGTTCCCTATAGATAGGCTATATATAAACAAATAATAATACTCAAGGGTAGGACAAACCATCCATCTCTCTTTTTTCAGAGATGATGTGTGCGGATTAAAGGAGAAACTCAAGGAAAATGAAAGAAAGCACTCCTCTTCTTTCATAAGTACTATTCAGCAAGCCACAAGAATACTCTAGGTAGTAACAAAAAAATGTAACAAAAGATGTAATAACCAACAAATTGAGATGCAGCACAAAGTCTACACCTGAATTGCTCAAGAGTAAGATACGAAGGACAATGAGGGCACAAATTCGCCCCAAGGTCCTTTACATAGAAATGAAAAGAAAACACACTAAAGGAAATTATGGGGGTACAAAGTCTCTCCATAGTTGACTCTTCAAGACACCTTCTTGACTACTGTCACTAATTTTTCTTGTTGAAATAAAAGAACATAAGATATATTAAGGGAAAAGACATAAGAATAGTTTCCTCAACAACAAAGATATTACAGCACAAAGTCTCAAAAACCACTTGCTTTATTATTCCAATAACAAAATATGATAAACAAACTGAGCTCAAAGTCTCAGAAGTGTCTTTCAATTTGGGCAGAGTTTTGTTTGGATTGTCAAAAAGAGATCCATTTACAATAAAATAGAGTCCCTTATATAGCCTCTTCAAGAAAGACTCAGGAATAATAACACATCATATTGCATTGGAATATATTAAGAAGACAGGCTAGAACTTAGGGGCATTTACCCATTTGATTTTATCAATGCAGAGAAACAAGTCATGCTATTGAAAGTTTGTAACTTTCAATGTCCACCTGGCGATCTGATCCTACCTTCATCATTCCTCCTTTCCTGGTTAATTGAATTAGGTCCTGGATTTAAATTGTTATTCTGTTCCTTCCTCACTTTCTGTTGATCTTGGCCTTAAAGCCTGTGAATGCATTTGGGTCTGTAGGTTCAAAAGATCAACAACTATTTTATAAGCTTTAAAATTGACATTCATGTGCCTGTCACTATGTTTTCAATGGCTAGTTCACTATCTTGAATTTGACGTCTTTGGGCATGTCAACCATTGGTCCTTCTTTGACTTTTCTGTTTGGCACTTTTTTGGAAATAAACTGCCCTTTAGGGCCTTAAGAAATGATCTTTGAATGGCCTTCAGGCTTCTTGTTTTACATCTTCTCGAAGGGAAGGTGACCCTTCGGCTTTAGGGAAGTGTCCTATTCAGTGGCTGAGAATCCCCCACAAGGGCACCTACCCTTCGAGGTCCTTTGGCGGCCTTTTTCAGGTTTACTATAGGAATTTTCCCTTGACAAATTCCCATGGACAAAAAGTTTGCGGAAAATGTTCTTATCACTTTTGCCTTGGTTATTTCTTCAGGATTTTTGCCCGTAGCCGCTTCTTGAATTCTTTCAGACTTTTTGTCTGAAGGAATTCCTTCGAACAAAAGTTTGAAATAATTATGAATGTCTACCTTAAACAAATTTTTTGAAATAATTTACCTTTGTAGCGTTATTCAAAAATGACCCTTGCAAATAGTGTTTTTGTCGACCAAGTGCCCTCTACAAGGGCACTTGTCCTTTGAGAGGCTCTTTGAACTTTTACATTGGATCGCTCTTTTGAACCAAGATGTTGAACCACGTTGTTGAACCAAGGTACTAAACCACTTGGTTGAACCAAGTCGATGAGCCAAGGTTTGAACCCAAATGGTTCAAGCTGATGGTTCAAGTCGATGGTTCAATTGAATGAACCAAGTCGATGAACCACAAGACGTTGAACCTCTTCGCTGAACCAAGGCTTTGAAAAAAATGGTTCAAGGTGATGGTTCATTTGATTAAACTGAATTGATGAACTAATCATTGAACCAAAAGACATTGAACTAACCGTTGAACCAAATTTTGGTTCAACAGTTCAAACAAAGCCTTGAACTGACTGACAAACCATTTGTTTGAATCAAAGGATGAACCAACTGAGTAAAACAAAGCATTGAACCACTTGGTTAAACCAAGCCATTGAACCATTCCTTTGATTGAACCCACTATTGAACCAAGATGGTTCAACCTTTAGAATTTTGAACTTGTTGAACCTTTGAACCAAAGTGGTTCAATGGTTCAACGGTTCAAGATTTCTTTGCTTAGATGCTTGCCGATGAAGATTTTTTATTGAACCAAGGCATTGAAACAATCTTGAGAATGACAAAGTGTTAGAAACTGATTCTTTTGGTTGAACGTGCCTATAGAATTCTTTGAACTTGTAGGAATGAACCTGCCTACAGTGTTCATAGAAATCAACCTATGAAGCTCATTGAACTTGACCTACAGAGTCCTTAGATTTCTCTTTGTACCGAGTCCGTAGATTCAAGCCTACAGAGTCTGTAGATTCTAGCCTATAGAGTCCATAAATTTAGGCCTATAGAGTCCGTATATTTTTGAGAAGCTTGAAAAAATGAGGAGTCTGAATGCCCAGGACATATTTTTAAAAGGGAAGAGACAATTTTGGTCTATAGAACCAAAATAGTTCAAATGTTGTCCCAAAAATGAGTTATATTTTTGGGGGACAACAAATCCTATCTACTCTAGACTGGTATGTACTTATGTTCCTCAAGAAGATGAAGAGAAACCAACATATGTTACCTAGTTGATAAATGGAATATTTTCTTAGATTATATCGAAATAAATTAATGGGAGAAGATATGATGCTCAAGTAGATAATGGATCATCACATTCTTTTGCCAACTATCCAATCATGAAAAACTGCAAACAACTTGCACCCAATCAAGTCTAAAAAACAATAGATGTCTAAGGTAACTCTTTGACTAGTACTCATTATAAACAACATGAGTTTATAAATATACAAGGACATACTTTTTTTTTGTGATTTATTTAATAATTATAATATTTCTATAGATATTTTCCTTTTAGGATCCTTTATAGATAAATTCTCCCTATATAAGTCTACTCCTCAAAGTGTTTTATTTATCCTCCATGGTGATATGATCAAAGATCCTCATCCTACATATGCTATAGACTAATTTCCCATAACTATGAATCAATAACCTATAGATTCTATATATCAAAAGATTTTATAAATAGGGAAAACACTACAAGAATTTTTTTCTGATAATCCTTGATTGTTTTGGGCTAAGAAGACGCCTGAATGGAAATTAGGGTAAAAGAAAGGAATCAAATAAATATTGAAAAATAAATTCCAATCCTAGCTACAAAATATCTTGATATGGAATAGATAATTCAAGAAATAAAAGACTCAAAATTCATAGAGCATTCTACTTCACTTTATTATTACATTTTCATGGTTGATAAGCACTTACAATATAAAAGAGGTAATAAATAGTTGTTCATTAATTATAAGCCTCTAAACACCATAACAAATTCTTATCCTTACCATGTTCCAAATAAATCTCATATATTGTAAAAGGTTTTTGTCTATAAAAATGTCACTCAATTTGATTGTAAGTCAAGATTTTATCAGATTCAACTAAAATCAAAAAATCTGCATAAAATACCACTTAGTTGTCCTTTTGGTCATTTTAAATGAAATTTAATGCCATTCGGTTTGATGAATGATCTAACATATTTTTAGGTGTAGATGGATCAAATATTTCAAGGAACATCTAATTTTTTTGTATATATCAATGATATTCTTTTTTTCAACAAATATTTTAAAGAGAATCTACAACATCTAACTTAGTTTTACCTTATTTTTAAATATGCAATATTATTATATTTTAGTGTTGAAATTTAGTAATGCCAAAATAAATGAAAAATTTGATGCCTTATTTTAAAAAAAGGTAAATTATAGGTATGACCTCATATTAATGAAAAGTTCCATCACTTTCCCAATACTCTTGATAAAAAAACACTCTAATCTTTTCTTGGAATTCTCAATTATGTTAATAGATTTTTTTGGTACTAGTAATGATATAACAATTCTTTAGTCATTGCTTACAAAGAAAAACAAATATCTATGAACTAAGTAACATACAAAGGATGTCCAAAACATTAAATAAAATGTATCAAAACATCTTGTCCTTCATGTTCATAAATAAGATTAATTTGTTTTAAATATAGATGCATCAGACACAACATGGGGAGGAATACTTTGTTATTTAGAAAATAGAAAATAACATGTTTGTGAATATGCTAGCGGCATCTTCATAGATGATGTTAAAAAATACATCTCATCAGACAAAGAGATTTATGCTATTAATAAATATCTAGAAAAAATTGTACTAAAACTTATGCATCTACCTCATTTTATCATTATAATTGATTGTACTAGATTTTTAACTTTTAAAAATACATATCATGGAAGAAAGGATGGATGAGGAAAGTATACTAGGTAGCAAGATTATTTTAACTAGTTTAATTACATTGTATAACATATTGAAGCAAAAAAAATATGGCAGACTTGTTAATTTGAAATGCTACAATCATATTGATGAACCAACCTTATCCTAGTTTCAATTTGAAAATAATTTTTAATCATTTTTTTTAATTTAATTTTGGTCCAAGAATAAATTCTAGAGAAGGCCTTCATCATAGGTATTTGATATTTTGTCATGCTAGTTATTCAAATTTATGAGTGTCAGGTGAAGCCCATATAATAATTGATCATAATCAATAAGAATGAATAAGAATTATTTACCAGTTGAATAATTAATTACTCATGACATAGTAGTCTTATATCGTCAGAACACCAAACTACATATGGTGAATAAAAATTTAGATAGTTCTTCATGAGTATCTTTACAGCTGGATAACACATTTTTCTCCTCACCTAATTCATGAATTAGAACAACACAGCCAAGATAATATCATCCATACCATCATATACCAAATTATTAAGTGTTAATATTTATTTTATATTGTCCCTTATCATGAAGATAATGATGAAGTAAGATACTAGAATAAAAGGCATGTTTCCCACATAAGATGCCTTTTCCATCCAATTAATCAAGATGATCTTTTATCTAAATTGGATGGATTGTGGAACCCATACTAGTAACATATTAATCATCACATGGATCATCAGGAGGATCCAAAAGTATATCACTTTAATAATTTAAGTGTACATAAATTAAAATATTATGTGTTTTAAACTAGATGAAAATTAGACATTGGCAAAGTGAAGATTTCTGCCAGGACCCTATTCTATACTAAAATGAAATGAACTTGCTTTGTATTTGGAATTTGAAGTTTTCCTTATGGGTCTCAAAGCCTTAGAGTATTAAATTATTTGGTTTGAAATGAATATATATTCATGTTATCCTCTAGAGCTTAGTGTGATACTGTGGATCAGGAATCTTATTCTATCCTTATTAAAACCGTCTATAAAATCCTTATTTGAAAAATTGATTTAGAATTCATAAACACTCGGACCTCACCCTCCACCATTGTTTTATCCATACCTATGTTATATATTATCTCATAAACCATTGTTTTATCCATACATACCTAAAATATTTTGGTATCATTATGTCTAGGTAAGTATGGATAAAATATTGGTAGAGGCTGAGGGCCAAATGGTTATGGCTTCTAAATTAATTTTTAAAACAAGAACATTACAATGAGTTTGTAGAGGTATAAACAAAGATTTTTGATCCTTATTATCACACTAAGTGATAGAGAAGATAACATATATATCTTCCTTTCATACGAAAGACTTTAAGACTCTAAGACTCCTAAGGTAAACTTTGAATGTCAAATACAAAGAAAATCCATTTATTTATAATAGAGAGCAGAGTCCTACCAGGGATATTTTCCTTGCAGATGTATATTTTTCATCTACTTTACAATTCACAATATTCAAATTTATGTACACACTAATTATTAAAGTGATATATTATTGGACCCAAAACCACTAACGTATTCATCATCACCTAGATCGCCTAGAATTCAAATAGATAATAAAATAAACATCAATATATGAAAGCCTTTTATATTATTTTCCATTATATATCTTTGATATTCAAATCATCATAAGTCATTTTTATTTAAAACTCTATTCAGAATAGATATAAAACTAAAATTAAGAATTTATAAAATGTAAAATCAATGTACTTTGGAAAAAGGGTGATGCAAGAACATCATCAAAGATAATGTAAATTTCATGTGTTGTATCAATTATTGTATTATATAGGTTTTAAGTAAGTGTAAGGAGACTTATTTTATCATGGAATAAAATTTATGTCTTGAGAAATTCAAATTTTGATATTTTATTTAAGTTTTAAGTTTGCCCACCAAAATGGGAATTCAAATGTTTGAATTATTTATCAAGAGTTTTGGAAGTTCGAGTGAATTATGAAGGTATTAGTATTATATTAAAGTATATTTAGGGTATACATACATATAATATAAGTTATTAAACAATTATTACAATGTAAATTTATCTTAATTCTAATTTAGAATCATCCGACATAGGTGGAAGGCTAATATAGGAATGTTGGAGAGAATCTATAAATTGTTGGGAGAATTTTGTAGCATGTAACAAAAATAAACCTAAATTAGTTATAAGATAAGATGTGATTATAAGGATTTAATAAATTTATCAAGCTATATACAGATTAAAAAGGATGAATAAAGAGGCAGGTGTGAAAGACTCTAAGTTTATATGGAGGTTTGTCATGATATATTGAGGTTTATTGTATCAATTGACGATCATATGATCCAAACAAAAAATGTTATAATTTATGATGTCATTTAAGGAATTAAAAATGTGTAATCAGATATTAATAATTATACTTGTTTTTATTCTATTTTTTATAATGATTCAAGGTCTGTAGAGATTTAAAAACTTTTAGTTGAATGACATAGTTAGACAAAAGAAGGTTTCCAATGATATTTTGTGTTTGTTAAGTATAAAATATAATTTAAAAAGTATAATAATTTCATATAAGTATTAATAACTAAAAAACTAGATATTTAAAGTCATAATATCTTAATAATTCATAATTTTTGTGCTTTCAAGTCTGCATATACCATCCGGACTATAATAGTCAAATAAAATTGGCTTGTTATTAATATTTTAGAACTATTCATGATCAATAATGGATTAGGGAAAGGTATTATGATGTGTGAGAGTTATCATCAATAAGATAGACAAATCTTGATTTATATATTTTTAATTTGTGCTTAATTTAAGGTCCCAGGTTTGATATAGACCTTAAATCCTACCCTAGGGTTTTTAACATACTATTATTGTTATGTCATGCGAACCATCTAATATTAGTTTATGAAACTTTATGTAATTATATATGAAAATTTTCATAATTTTTTTCAATAGGTTTCATGACTAGAGATTATTTGTACAAGGATAAATCACAAGATATCAAGCAACATGCTTGTGTATTATAATCATAACCATGTTATAAAAATCTAAAAGAGAACATAATTCCAAGATGACTAATTATATGTTTTTGAAAATTTGGATAAGATTTAATTAAATTGTTTATGAATTTTTTTCATGTTATTTAAATTCATGGATAACATATTTTTTCAAGATATTAAGGAATCATTATCTACATTCATGTTTATAAGACCTTAGAACTTATTAAATGTTAAATCAAGAGTTGAGTATAAGAGTAGAGTAAAATAAATATTTATTAAAACTAAATATTGTTATTATGAATGTGAGAATCATGAAGAATATCATTAAGATGACTAGAATCCATTATAGGAATGAAATAGTCCCGAGATAAAGCTTAATGACTGTATGTCTTATTTTTTGATTAAAATTTTATGAAAGGATAGATTAAAAATTATAGTCATAGTTAGAGGTCATTAGTGGGAATATAATAATTTTGATAAGACATTAGTTATTAGATATAGAGTAAAGAATCTAATAAATTAAGAGTACAAGTCTACAAACCTAATAAGTAAGGACTAAAGACAATTTTTCTATATCTATAAGAATCAGACCTAGAGGTAAGAAGAGAATAGTTTCTTATTTTAAAATGAAGTAAAAAAACTTTGGAAGGTCAAAAAATTATTGAATGTATTCAACATAAATTTTTAAGATGATTATTAATTTACAATAAGGTTATAGATACTCAATAATACCAAGAAGACCTAGTTGAGTATACCTATATGAGGTCTATTTAAATGATATAGTCTCACAACTCAGTTGAATCTATTCAGAATAATTTTGCATAAGTGTGAGATATAAAGGAGTTGAAATAGGTTCTTGAAACTGTAATAAAGAGAAATTAGAAGTCATTTTCACATTAATTCTTAAGAAGTTAGGAAGAAATATCACGTTAAAGCTCAAGGATAAATAATACAAGGTGAAACAGAATTGTAAGAGATCCAAGGTAAAACAAACTTTTAGGTGTCAAAAGATCATAGAGAATCTTTGGGTGAGGGACAAGATTAATAATAAAAAGAGAAAGAGAAATGGAAGGGCTTCCAAGAGAAAGGAACATAATAAAAAAAGAAAGAGTTGAGAGAAGAAGTGAATCTTCAGATAGGTATAGATGAGATGAAGAAGACTTTAGTAGGGTTAATACAAGGATTAATATAAAATATTATATTTATATAAATATAGGAGATAATATTTTAAAAAATGGTCAAATGGACAACCAAGAAAATAAAAAATAAAATAAAGAATAAAAAAGAAATAAAAAATTGGAGAAGACTAATAACGGTGTTAAAAAGTAACCCAAGAAGAAACTTGGAGAGGCAAAAAGTCCTCAATATTTTTATTTTGATATTTAATTCGAATGTGTGATTGTAGGTATTAAATTTTATATAGTGGATGCCCAATTTGAGGTTTCAAACATTAAAAATGCCAAGGAGGACAAGCTACTGATAAACCATAAATAATAGGCTATATAAGTGAAAAATTAAAAATATTATATCAATAAAGCATCTGTAGAAGAATCTTATTTTGATAATGTACTAGTCCGAACAAGTGTAGAGAAATATAACTTTTCAAATGAGGTAGAATCTAAGTAGCAAATTGAATAATGGATCAACATGAAGATAGTTAGAATACATGAGAAGCATGACTAGCATGCTAGTATTAAATGAAATATGAACATGCCATTAGATAATGAAAAGATAAAAAAATATCACCCATAAGGTGTGATTTTAGGAAAAGAATAAAAATATGAAGTGCAAGGTGTCGTACTTGGAGAGACAATAAGAGAAACACCTACAATGGTGTTTGGATTAAGAAATAAAATAGATATTTTGCATGAACATTTGTCTAACTTAACACATGATGAAGAAAAAGTCCAATAACATGTTATGGTACAATTTATAGTACTTTACAAAGAATAAATCAAAATTGAAAATAACAAAATGGAATAATATAGTGAAGAGGAAGAGATAATATAGAGGAAAATATTGCAAGGAAAATATTATTTGGACCTCATTGGAGATAAGGAAGACATAAAAATGCCATAAAATGAGCTATTGGAGCTCTTAGACTAAGATAATGATGTAATGAATGACAATGGGAGTGGTAAAGAAGAATATATTGAAGATTTTAAATCATATTTAATACTCTTTCATAGAAAGGAATATTTGGTAAAGCATCTAAAGCGAAGCTACGAAGAAGAGAATAAAGGTGCTTGGAATGAAGAAACTAGTGAAAAGAAGCAAGAGATAGGAGAAAGACAAGATAAGAGTAGGAATGCATATAAACAAATCAAGGTACCAAGAATTTGGGTAAAGGGGAAAATAAATTTCATTTGAGATGGAGCTCAAATTTTTCAAATTGAGGAATATGATGAAGGAGAATCATAATAGATAATGTAAATTTGATGTCATGGATAAATGTTTCATTTTGGTAGGTTTTATAGAATTTTAAGGAGTCTTATTTTTCATGAAAAGGTGTTTATGTCATGAGTAATTCAAAATTTAGTATTTTATTCAAGTTTTAAGTTTTCCCACCAAAATGAGAATTCAAATATTTGAATTAATTGTCAAATGTTTTGAAGTTTTATTAACTTGTGAAGGTCTTGGTCTTAGAGTGAAGGATTAAATACATTTAATATATGTTTTCAAACCATTATTAAAATTAAAATTTATCTTAACCCTAAGCTAGAAGCATTAAACATATGTGGGAGGCTGATACAGGCATGTTGGAGATAAGCTATAAGACCTTCGGAGAATTTACTAGTATCTAACAAAAAGAAACCCAAATTAGGTATCATTTAAGGGGTGATGATAAGTATTAAAGACATTAAGCAAGGGATATGAATAGTGAAGAGGATTAATAGAGACATATATGTGAAAGACTCCATGTTTGTATAGAGGTTGGTCATGATCCATAAGGGTTTATTATATTATTTGAAGCTCATATAATTTAAAGAAATATTGTTAATATTTTTGATGGAATTTTAGACATTATAAATGTGTAATAAGATATTACTGAATGTTCTTTGTTGTTGTTTTATTTGTTTATAATGATTCAAGGTTTTTAGAGGTCTAAACTATAATGTTTTGTGTTTTCTAAGTCTAAAATATAATTATCATAATATGAAAAATGCATGTCGGCATTAAATTATCCAATTTTAAATATTAATAATCATCAGATCCTAAGAATTCACATTATTTATAATCTCAAGTCTATATATACATTCAAGACTCTAACAGTCAGACAAAAGTGGCATGCTATTAACATTTTATAATTGTTCATGCTCAAGAAATAATTGGAAAAAGTTAGTATGATGTGTGAGATTTATTATAAATCAAAAAGACCCACTCATAATTGATAAGATTTGAATTTGTTCTTAATTTACGGTTAGAACTTAAATCCTACCCTATGGTTTTAACCATACTATTATTTTTAAATTCTTTAAACTATATAGTAAAAGTTGATGAGACTTTGTGTATTTATAAAAGAACACATGTATAATATTTTCCAATAGTTTTCATGACTAGTGAGAACATATATAGAGAGAAATCACAAGATATCAAGAACCAAGCCTTTGTATTGCAATCATAACCATATTATAGAGCTATAAAAGAGAACATAATTCAAAGATGACTAATTCTATGCGTTTAAAACTTTGGGGAAGATTGAAGTAGATTTTTTATGAAGTTTTTGATGTGGATTTAAGTTTTGTATATAAGAATATTACAATATATTATGAAATCCATGTTTGTGATCCTATTTATAAGACCTTAAACCTTATTAACATTTTAATCAAGATTTGAGTAAAAGAGTAGACTTAACAAAATATTTATTAAATTTAAATCTTCTTATCATGAACGTGAGATTCATGATGAAAATAATTAAGAAGACTAGAAGCCATTATAAGAAGGAAATATGCGTAAGACATAGATTATGGACTGTATGTCTTGTTTTCTGATTAAAATTTCATGAAATGAGATATTAGAAGTTTTACTCACAATTAGAGGGCACTAATGGGAATGAATTTTTTTTATAAGATAACCATAGTATTGGTTATATTAAAAACAAATTATGAATATGGTTACTAATATAAGGAGGCTAAAAATCCTCAAAAACACCAAAAATACCTAGTTGAGTTGACCTAGAGGAAGTTTACTTACATCATAGGGTATTTTTTTAATATCCAACTAGATGATTTGAGATGAAGCTAGATTGCATGAATTCTTGACATAAATAAATCTTAGTGTTGAGTTCATATAAATAATAATTATGATACAAAAATCATATTTGCAACAAAGATCCTTTCCTTTAAAACCATCCAACAAATAAAACTTAAGAATCTTAAGTAAAAAAATACAAACTCAAAACCATATATAGAATTATAATTTAAAAAAACATGTAAAAACAAAAATTCACTCCTCCATGATAAGTTGATGTCATTAATTTATTTACTTTTCATGACTTTTGATAATGTATTAACAAAAAATTTAAACATTTCAAGAATTTAATTTCCTACAAGGAAGTTTTTTTTTATAAATCTAATCACTCTATAAAGTATTTTTGCACATGGGAATGTAAGAAACATACTCATACTTTAAATGACTGACCTTTATTCAATCATGTTTTATAGAAATATCTCTAACCATTCATATAATTCATGAAAGCTCAAGCTTTCCGTAGGATATAAAATATTTCAAACACCTCAAAAGAAATACTTTCTTGCATTATGTTAGGTTACCTTGCTTGCCACCCTTAGTTTGTAGTCACATCAATGCTAAATTAGAAAGATATGTAGTGTATATTCCATTACTCATGGGGTTTCTTTGGCATATACTTTTAATAGTTTGACTCACCTCTGTACATGGGTATGGGAGAACATTTAACATCTTTATCCCTACTTATTTGACATACTAGTAGATACTATATTATGATTGAATTTCTATAATGGGATCATCATAAAAATTGGTTTGGGATATGTTTGAATGTGTGGACTCATTTTCAATAAGACATTTTGAAGTCCTTATTTTTTATATAAAAATGTTATTTGCACATAAATTTACACCAGAGGTGTATTTATTTCTGTACCATTTCCACCATTTTATATAAACATGTATTCACGTTAATTTACAACATTCACATATTTTATGAGGAACCCCTCCTCCAATATATTAAACTAGATTGTGTTTATTTTTATCTAAACTATTTTAAGCGTTAGATTTTTGCAAATAATATTGGACATCTAACATGTGCATTTTCATTTACCACATATCAATATTTCTCTTCATTATGTATTTAATCATAACCAACATTGCAAAAATGTTGATGTCATTTTGAGCATCCAACATTGCCACCATGTAGGTGCATACATTCAGGTTCTCCTAAAATTTATGTTGAGTGAAGTATGTTTATATTTTAATTTTATATGAGTTCTTGCCTACAAGACATACCTTCTCAATACCAATAAAAAACTTCAATTACTTTAATTGATCATATAGTTGTAGTAGAGTGCATGAACTTACACATTCACTTGAAATTTTATGTAAGCTCAACAATTTACTCATTATTATGTTAGAATAGATTAATTCGTAGTTTATTATGTAAATTTGGTTGTTATCATATAACATAAAACACGTATTATTTAGGATGTTGATTAGTCTATGTTAGTGATAGAATAATATTAGTGGATTACAGAGAGTCTTAGAGTATTGCTCATCATAGTTTATAGGGTCTATTAGGAGAACTATTACTAGTATAAATATGTCTTTATAATTCATTATTTGCTAGATGAATAAATATAATTTGATATACACTCATATTTGGTATCAGACATGAGCATTTACAGAGCTAGACTCTATTAAAATTTATGTTTTGCAGGTTAGATTTCACTTGTAGATCTTGCAGTGTCTTTTGGCTGTTTAGAAACAAAGTTTTCTTCACCTTGACATATGGTTTTCTACCTATATGAGCTATAACAAAAATTTTGGAAGGTGGTTTTTTTAGAAAGTAATTATCAATTTTGTATTACACCTTATATATTTAACTTGCTCCATTTAGGACCTAGATGTATAGCCTTTTGGCCATTTCAAAGTAATTTGGTCCTATTTCTCTCTTATACATTGTTATCGTACAATTTTTTTCCTCATATCTTGCCATATAGGAATATGCAAGTCCTTTTTTTTCAAACTTATATCATTCTATTATACATAGTCATAAATCAGGTCTTACTAATTTTTAGTAAGCTGTACCACATTTTCAAAGCTTACAAGCTACTTTTGTCAATTCATACCAACATGTGATTTTTCTTTACTTCTGAATTTTATGGATCATATTTCTGAGATCTAATTTTTGGAGACCAATCTATATTTAGTGATGCATAATCCTAAATCTTGTTGTACACTTTTGAAATATTTTGAAAAAAAATTAATATACTCAAAGGTGTAGGTGTTAACTAGATCAATAATTTGACTAGCGGCATAATTTTTCTTCATAGTTCGCCTTACAAACCCAATTTTTAAAATTTAATTACTAGAAATTTTTTTATGCTATGGGTTCATCTACCTAAAATGTTGATGTATTATTTTTTATATTTATCTATAACTATTATATATATTCTAATTAGGCATTCTTTCAAGGCTTGCTACATGGAGAAGAAAGAGATGTTTGACTTAGTTTTTCTCCCAACCAAGCAAATTAAAGGTGGTGTAAATTTGATAGGTGTGTTTTTTCACTCTTTTATAGTAATTTTTTTAAGTTTTAAATTTAAATGAAGTGATAAATCACCTTCAAAATACCAATATCTAAAGTGGCTAGCTTTATTTTTATTTTTTTTGTAAAACTAAGGTTCAAGGGTCAAATCCTATAACAACTAGTTGAAAATTTGATAAAGACAAAAAAAATTAGTTTTTATTGATGGATTTATTTTATGCATATAATAAATTATAAATTAAATTATTTTTAAAGTTATATATTTTTGATAAAAATCAAATCAGTGCATTGGAAAAATCAATGGGATTGTCAAAATCTCATTCGCAGTGTTTTATTTTAATGATGTATCTGATTCAATTTATGAGTAATGTCATCATGTTTTGAACTAATACATTTAAATAATGACAAAATTAAACAATCATGTTTGGGCATCATCCTTTTAAATCATCAGGGAATAATAAGTTCATAACTATTCATAAACCATCCCTTTGTTACCCACTCATTACTATCGATAAACATAAATCTTGACAGTTAAAATATTCAACTATATCATGATGTGACACCTATGTATGCATAAATCCTTATAATTAGGTGTTAGTGATATAAAAAAATTCATTCATGTACTATCTAGGCACCAAGCACCATTTTTCTCTCATGTGCATTAAAGTATCTTTCATGTATCAATGGGTATATAGAAAGGATGATCTCTTCCAGTACCGATGGGTATATCAAAAGGTGCACATATAGATAAGGTATTTTGATCTAACATTATATAGACATTGAAACCTTTTGGAGTTATAAGGTACCAATCCATCTCCCTTATATATTTTGATCAGATTTCTACACATGGCTAGAAATGGACCACATTTTGTTCTACTAGATAATCAACTTATTCAAGGTGATAACTATGCAATATGTAAAATAAATGTTAAAACACACATGGAATTTGAGGACATATTGATATTGTTGATGGAACATGGACCTGACATGTAAATTAATGTTTATCAACAATGAAAATATGACAAATACAATAAGAAGGATAAGATCATAATCACGTTTGGAGTCTCAAATGAGGTAAAATTTCATATATATAAGTTGATTACATCTATAGATGATTAGGATACGCTTCAAATAGTATATCATGAAAAAAAACAAAAAAATATTCTTCATCTAGAAATTGATATCCATTGTTTGAAGTTGAAATTTGAGGAATAAGTGGATGCTTTTCTTTGTAGTGTTACAACCTTGTGCACTTTTATCTAGTGAAAGATGACTCTTTGGTTCATATTGTTTGAAGAGCTCCACACCACCCCTACCCCCCGCCATCGCCCCCCTACATATACATTTTTTTGACCATGTTGAATGTTCTATATTAGAAACCAACCTTTGTCTGATTGGTTAACTTGTTTAAAAAAAAGGCATGAAAAATTCAAAAGAATATAATGAAGAGCATGCGCTTGCATCATCTAAGAAAGCGAAGAAGCCCATGAAGGCTTTAAATTAGAACCCTAAGAATAAAAATCAACTAAAATAATATGGACACAAATCCCATTCACAAAAGGTTTGTCTTATTTATTGAAAGATAGTGCATGACCTAAACTAGTGTTGGAATAATGCATTCACACATGGCTCATCCAATAAGAATCCCACTTCACACATTCCATCTCAATCATAGAAGCTAAAACACCATTCCAAAAAAAATTAGAAGAAGAAACAACATGTGAATTTGACTGAGGATGATCATTCTTCAAAAGACAATCACATCTTTACTACACTGACACATGAGGAACCTTATTCTTCAAATTTTGTCTAGTATGTTGATTCTGGTGTCATAAGTCACATGATGGGACAATAATGGTTTTCCACTTTAAACCAATTAGGATCTCTATGTAATATTTCTCTTGGTAATGACTCATCATATGTGGTTCAAGATCATGGTGATATTTATGTATAGATTGGTAACCATAATACATAGATGTCATGTATGTCATAGGACTTAGTAAGAACTTGTTTATAAATTAACATGTTTTTCATAATATCAATGTTTATTTTGATCACAAACATGGTGATATATTTTACCTTATCAAGAATAATTCTCAAGACTCAAGAACTATTTCTAGATCTTCAAATTCAGGCAATATGTTTTAGCTTGATCTTATACATAATGACCATTAGGCAATTGTTGCAAAGGGTACATACAAGTCTCAACTATGAAATAAAAGATATGGTCATTTGAGTTATGGGTATTTACTTTCATAAATCAAATAAAACATGGTTAGAGGTCTTCCCACACTCCAAAAATCTTATAATATCTATCACAGTTGCTTAGTTGGCAAACATTGAAGAGTTATTTTGGAAAAAGTGAATATCAGTCTCCCCATCCACTGGATCTAGTACACACTGATATATGTAAACCTATGAATCTTAACCAAAAACGATATAATTATTTCTAACTCTTTATTGATGATCGTTCCCATAGGATGTGGGTTTATTTTTTGAAGACTAAATATCAAACACTCCAATCCTTCAATGAATTCAAGGCCTTTATTGAAAATTAAATTGGTTTTAAAATCAAGGTCCTCCACTCATATCACGGGGGAAAAATACACTAATAAAAAATTTAATACATACCTTGCAGATCATGGAGTATGTTATCAATACACTACTCCTTATACACCACAACAAAATGGTGTTTCAGAAAGGTGTAACCATGTCATCATAGATATATTTTGAATCATGGTTGAGGATGCATAATTGCCTTGTCCATATTGGGAAGAAACATGTCTCATAGTTGTATACATGTTAAACAGGTCACCCACTAAAGATCTTAATATAATTACACCATGGATTTGGAGGATGACAAATGCCTCTCATCTTTGAGTTTTTGGTTTCAAGGCATACATGCATGTCCCAAATAAGAAAATATAGAAGTTTGATAAGAAAACCCAATAATACATTTTTTTGGGATATAGTTAAGAGTCAAAAGCAGATCTACTCTTTGATCCAAAGACTTTTAAGATACTTATCAGTAGGGATGTAGTGATTTTTGAGAAAGGTGAAATAAATTCATCTTCCACATAGATATTTGATACAAGGATCAAACTTATAAACTTTCAAAATGAAAGTAGTAGTGATCATCAGTTAGAAGCTCTAGCACCGCCAATTACTATTCAATGTATGGCTAAATGGTATACAAGTATAATTCAAGATGTAAAACTGGATGGACCTCAAAACACTTCATATATAGGACCAATGACTCATAATATGCCTTGTGTAGAGGTAAATTTATCTTTAATGACAATAATTTTAGAAACATTTGAGCCCTCCATTGTCCATGAAGCCCTAAAGTCTAAACCATGGAAAAATGACACATGGTAACTTGTTGATATTCCACCAGGGAAGAAATCTATTGGATGTAAATGGATCTTTAAGACCAAACACAAAGATAATAGTTTTATTGACTATCACAATGAAAGACTCATAGTGAAGGGCTATGCTCAGAAAGAAGGTATAGACAATGAAGACACTTTTACTCCTAAAACTAAGGTAAGGACAATCCAAATGATCTTTGTAATGGCTATACAGTTTGGATGGAATGATATTCAAATGGATATTAAAAGTGCCTTCTTAAATGGAGATCTACAGGAAGAGGTCTATATGACTCAACCAAAAGGTTATGTCACACTAGGGCAAGAGAAAAAGGTATGCAAACTCATAAAATCTCTATATGATTTCAAAAATTCTCATAAATCCTATTATATAAAAATTTGTGAGCATCTCATAAAGCATATATTATAGAATAATCGTTATGATCCCAATCTCTACCTAAAAAATAAGGGGTAGAGATTATTATTATTATTATTATTATTATTATTATTATTATTATTATAATAATAATAATAATAATAATAATTATTATTATTATTATTATTTATGTTAATGATCTAGTCATCACTACAAACTAAATGAATATGATTTATGCAACAAGGAATGATCTTAATTGATCATTTGGCATGATAGATCTCAGGGTAGTACACTATTATCTTGGATTGAAAGTATGGCAAAAAGGGAACCACATATTCATGTCTCAGATGAATTATATCGAGACATTATTTTAGAGGTTCTAGATGATGGATTGAAAAATAATTACTACACCTATGGAGATAAGACTTCAACTATCTTGCCAAGATCCATCATCATCAGAAGATACCACTCTTTATAACCAACTTATTATGAGTCTCATCTACAGCACATGCTCTAGGCTAGATATCAGCTATGCTATCTTCTAACTTTCTTAGTTCATGCAGGAACCAAAGCTAATCCACCAGGAAGCATATAAGTAGGTATTGTGATATATTAGAGGAAAAATAGATTTTGTCCTAGCACACAATAATAATGATAAGTTATTATTGACATGATACATGGATATATATCATGCAGGCTCAATTGATGATAGAAAATCTTATTCTAGGTTTGTATTCTTTTTGGGATTTGGTCTAATCTCATGGGGTATCAGGCAGCATAACTTTATTTTTCATTCTTTTATTGAGGTAGAATATTGTTTTTCAAGGGGATTTCTCTATGAGGTTAATGGATACATTGCATACTAGAAGGATTGGAAGTTCCACAAACCCAACCAACAACTCTAGACTATAACAATCAAGTTGTTCTTAAACTTGTTTGCAATCTAGTGTTTCATGAACATACTATGAACATTGAAGTTCAACTCCATTTTATATGTAAACATGTTCAACAAAATAATATCTAACTCCAGTATTGCCCCACTCAAGATCATTGTGCAAATATCTTCACAAAATCACTTACACATGATAAATTTGAATCATTCAGAAGTTCTCTCTCTTGTACTCTTTAAACTATAATGAATTAAAAAAGGAATGTTAGAATAAATTAATTCATAGTTTATTATTTAAACATGGTTGTTATCCTATAAAACAAACCATATATTTTTTAGGTTAGTTGTTAGTCTATTTAGTCAAAGAATAATATTAACAGATTATAAAATGTTTTTAGATTATTGCTCACCCTAGTTTATATGGTCTACTAGGAGCAATATTACTAATATATCATTGTAATTAATTATTTTTTAGCTGAAAAAATTCTCTGATTTACATCAGATATTAGTGATAACAAAATTAGTATTCTAGGGAACTACTTTGTTGTATTGAATTTAGAGGTGTGGCGGTGCAGATGGTGAGCATGACAGAAACACCATTGACCCTTTATATCATTCCAATGGCCTCTAAATTGAAGCATTCATGACGCTCTGTCAAAATTACTATAAAACACTTCAAATCGAGTAAGACAATGAAGCAGCGAAGTTAGTTTTTCATATACTTTTGATCCTACTCGAAATTTCCGTTCACTAAGAGACTTTTGCATAAAATACAAAAACAAATTCAGACAATGAAGATAGATTGGATTTCGAATACCAAAATTAATCAATAAACTGGAAAAAAGTCTTAAAAATAAAAAAATAAAATACGGGAAATAGAGATAGGATGGTGATTAATCCTCTATATGACATCAAATATGATCACGTGACGTAATAGTATTTTGGAGACATATAACACTATAAAGGTGTATTTTAGGGGGCATAGACACACTTTCAAACTGTACTTGTTGAAATTTTAGAAACATAACCATGATTTCATTTAGTAGCTCATTTTCGTAAATGAAGAATATTTCGAGCATCCTTCCCATATGACCATGGGCTTCTTAGAATTATGCCAATTAGATCACCCTCGTTATTAGTATTTGTGTACTCCATTTGCATATTAGACTGCGGAGATATGTTTACAAGGGTGATCTAATTATATTTTTGTTGAGAGTGAAAAGGGTCATGCCACAATTCTATATACCGACGAGACAGACTACAGTTG
Organism: Torreya grandis; assembly: GCA_037957365.1. NCBI lineage: Eukaryota > Viridiplantae > Streptophyta > Pinopsida > Cupressales > Taxaceae > Torreya > Torreya grandis. The sequence continues at coordinate 1,001,881 of JARHVA010003606.1, read as the reverse complement.
ATAGGAATAGCTTTCTGAGAATAATATATTGCAGGAATTTCTTCATCTGCAAAAAGAGTTCAGTCATTACATATGTTGAAGAAAGTCACGGTGAAGTTTCACGGGGAACTCAGTATACAATGCATGGGGCACCAATATGTCGGGGAATAAAATTAAGATGTAAGATCCACTATATAATCTCATTAATCATTAGGTGAAGGACGAAGACAAAACCCAAAAACATGTCCTTGAAGTTCGAGCCTACAATGGATTCAAAAACACGAAAAGAACCACTACCTATTGTACATCCCATTAAATTTGGATCCTTGTATTTACAATATTAGCACTACAACATTTGTAGCTTTTAAATGATGTATAAGAAACTACTTTATAGACCTTAAAAAAACATTTTTACGCCTATAAAAGATGAACTAATATATTTTTTTTCATCATTTTTAAACAAATATGATTTCATTATTAGGTAAGTGGCGAGGGAGTGAGTATATATATATATATATTCACTCCCTCGCCACTTACCTAATAATGAAATCATATTTGTTTAAAATGATGAAAAAAAATATATTAGTTCATCTTTTATAGGCGTGTATATATATATATATATATATATATATATATATATATATAACAATTTTTGTTGATATATATTAAAATTTTATATGAATTTATTGTATATTAGTTATAATATTTTACTTTTTAATTAATTTGTGCAGTGGACATATGTATTAGGTGGTGGCTTCCTTTCTACCTCATATGCATGATTTTTTTTCTATCTTGTTTTATGTATAATGTATTCATTCTTCATGTTACAGAGTCAACACATTTTTATTATAATTTTTTAGTTGTAATAAATGATGAATAATATTTTCTACACTCCCACCCATGGAAAATTTGAACCCTCCTCCAGTGATTCCCAATTTTGTGTTCATTTATTTTGACCTCGAAGAAGTCAGAGCAAGTGGAAAAGGCACATCACATCACTATCTCACTGCCCAATGTGTGTCCAAATGACGAAAACCCCTATGCCTTGTCTCCTATTAGAAGTTCCCAATTACATCTATAGTGCCCAATCATCATTTCGTTCACCTCTTCTAAGAAGAATAAGGATGGCTATGGATTGGGTAATGGTTCCTCTGACTGGCTTGGCCTTAATCATTGTGACCAATTATGGGATAGGAGCCCAAAAATCACTTCATTCCATTTTTTCCATACAATTAACAAGGGCTTTGTTGTCATGGAGATGGAAGACACATTGGACTCAAGAATCTCGAAGCCAAGTATCAAATTTTTCACTGAGGTAGTCTTCCACAAGCCAATGCTAAGAGTAGATCCCAAACCTCTCAAACTTACAAATTCTAATCTATTGGTGATCTTGGATGAGGAATCCAAACAAGTGATCAAATCAGAAGAATGATTCTTAGCCAAAGGCATCATTTGAAGATTCATAGATCACTAGAAAAAGCTCCTTGAGCTTCATGAATGTATTTTGAAGCATTGACAGTCACTCATGATAGGTAGGATTTAACTATATCCATGTACAAAGATTGTCTATATTATTATTTTTGGACATATCGAGGACAAAGAAATGATTTAAATCCAGTTTTGGAGGTTGAATCGCTGCCCCTTGATCTTGAAACCTTAGTCTTGTGACATCAACCCTCTCACTAAACGTCGTAATGTATAATCCATATGGGTTCACCTATCCGGTCTCCCACTTCATTTTCCTGCTAAAGTAATTGCTAAATCATTGGGTGTGTCAATACAAATACACCGAGATAGTGATCATTTCTCTCACACTACGTGTGCTAGGATCTTGGTGAATATTTATCTACTTCCATGGATTTCCTTGTAAAAATAATTATTCTAGTAGGGGGTAACTTTAAGACTCAACCTCTTGGTTATGAAGGCATGTTGTTTGGTTTTCGTGTATATTTTAATATAAGACATTTGAACAAAAACTACATCCAACTAAGAAATAAGAAGGATTCTTCTTGGTGGAATCCCTTCATACACACCATATTGTCTTGGCTAAACATATGATTTACGATTTCACGTCATCTTGGGAGTATCTAGAATCCTCTATTCCAAATGAGCACCTATAAATTTATCTTCACTCTGATGAACAATTGTTTGTAGATTTAATTAATCCTAGAAAGGTTGCTGACTCATCTTGAGTCCCCTCTATTCTACACATATCCATAGAGGTGAACCAAATAACTAATTCATCAAATAGAGAATGATTTGATGATACAACTATGAAAGAGGAATCTCAACACTATAATTCAATTTAAAATCCTTTACCATTCCAATCCAAGGTTGCATATGTCAAGGGATGATGGATCGATGTGTAAAATTTAAAAAAAATATAGAAAACTAGTAGTTCAACCTTCCTATATGACCCTCCACTTAGGGGGACCCTGAATAAAAGATTAGAAGACAAGCATAAAGCAGTTGGGACCTTTAGATAAATTTTGATTAAGTGTCATGACAGATTGCTTGATGGAAACTATGTTGCTAGAGGAAGGTAATATATGTTGAGTAGTTTAGTAGTAGTGGATCCTCTATTTCTCTAGACCACATAATTGATTTATGTAGACATCAATTTCATGGAAACTATCTATTTCTAGGTTGAGTCTTATTATAGGTAGGGGTTTATTTTGGCTGGCTATGGTTTAGCTGTTTGTTCCCTCATGTGCTACTAGTGCTGGTGTCCCATTCTAGATCAATGGTTATATATTTTGTATAAGGTTACATGACCTTTCAAAACCTACTTTTTTACCCTATCAAAAAAAAAGACGATTAATCTTAGACACACTAGATACTCTTCACGTAAGATAAATGGTGGCACCTTGTAGACATGAAGAGTTTTTTCATTTGTCCTATTTAGTTTTGAATGTTAATGTAATTATCTTGATAAATATTTTTCTTGACTATTTATTTATGTTAAGCATTACTGTGTTAATTACCATTTTTTGCTTTGTTGAAGATCTTATAAATAATGAAACTTAAACTTTTATATATATATATATATATATATATATATATATATATATATATATATAAAATGTTAAGATAAATACTTTTCCAAGAAAATATTTAATTTATATTAAAAATTAAATAAAAATATAAATACTTCAAAATTAATATTACTGAAAAAATATATATATATATATAGATTCAGTAATATTTATTTTGAAGTATTTATATTTTTATTTAATTTTTAATATAAATTAAATATTATATATATATATATATATATATATATATATATATATATATATATATATATATATATATATATTATAATTTGAAGACTAATTTAAAAGTCTTATCTAATAATTATGATCTTCCAATCCAAACATTAAGATTGAATAATTGTTTGATAATCACAAACTATCCCCTAACAATGGATTTGGAATCCAGATGTGCAGCAACACACCCATTCAATCAATTAAAAGTATTTTTTCTAGTTCAAACAATAACTATAAAGCACCCAATTACAAATTTCCCTAAAAAGGTTCAAATCCGAGTAACCACAATTTTTTTTCTTTCCGTATTCTAACATGGAAAAAAACATTATTTTAGTTGAAGATATGTCATGATATCTTAAAATAATCTACTTCAAATCTTTGTATTTTTCAATTAAAAATTAACAATTTTTTTAAGCTATGTGTATCAATCAACAACTCAATAAAAATAATTATTAAAAAAAAAAAAAGGGAATCTATCGGAACCCAATCCCATGATAACTATTTATTCGACATACCAATTCATCCATAAAATTTAAGACCATGGAGAGAATTTAATTCATCTATATTCACCTAGAATTTTAAAAAATATGAAAAGTAGTGGTTCAATCTCTACACAAGCTAATAATCATTCTTCATTTTGATCTTACAAAACATTATATTCATAAATAAATAATTTCAATTCGAATACATAAGCACAACAATAGAGAATTCTATGATTTCAAATAACTTAAGCACAATATCATATAGTTTAGAAATTTTTGTTTTATGTATGCAACTAAAAATAATAATAAAATAGACTGTTCTCCTCCCAATCATGTGATGTTATCATAGATTCATTGTCATCATCAACACTCAAGATGGAAGTGTTTTTTAATGACTTAATTTTAGATTCATGGATTCTCAATGACCCAAAATATTAAATTAATTATTACTATTTACATACATAACAATGTAAGGTTTAGTCAGCACAATCATATACGAAATAATCAAGCACATTCCAATAAATAATTTAATTATTATGTAAAATTTATCATTCACATTTAATGACTTTTGATTGTATATATTTAACTTTTACAATACCAAATCATAGTGGAACCAACATACATCACCATTCAAGCCTTAATATCCATTTAAACCACTTTCAACACCCTTAATTATATAAACAAGAATTTAAACACAAAACATCCAATTAATTCACATATTTTTAATACAATAATTCACACTTTCTTTTATTTAAAAGATAATATTTAAGATTTACAACTCGATATGATTTTAATTTCTACTCATGTTTTTAATACTAGAACCACACAATCTTTCCCACTTTAGCTTGAGATGGTAAACCTTGTCCTATATGATATACTTATGCAAGGTCTTTCTCTTAATGATATATTTAACCAAAGGGCCTAACCCCTTTATGTCCATCTTCAAAACCTCTATCAATGGTCCCCCCTGAGAAGAGCGTCATATAGGATGGTTAAACTATTAGTTTTCTACCTTTTTTTTACTTTTTTTTACACCTCGGTCCATCCTCGTTTATCTTATGCAACTTCCATTTGAAATGGTAAAGGATTTTCAATTGAATTTCAGTGTTGAAACTTATCTTCCACAGTTTTAGAATCAGAATTTTCTTCCATGGATGAATCACTGGCTTGGTTTTCCTAGGAGTGATTAAATCTACTGGCAATTTTTCATGGGAGTGAAGAGAAATTTTTAGGTCCTTTGGAACAAATGATTCTAGATCCTCCGAAGATGAGGTGAAATCATCACTTGTAGATTTCACCAAAGACAATAAGGTGGGAAAGACCTTGCATTAATAAATCATGTAAGATATGATCTCGAATCTTTTGGTAAAGTGTAAAAAATTCTGTTATTCTAGTGTTGAAAACATATGAAGAAATTAAAGTCATATTGAGTTGAAAATATTAAATATTGTGTTTTAACTCAAAGAAAGTGTGAAATATTATATTGAACATTTGTAAAGTAATGGGATGTTATGAGTATAATTTCTTGTTTGTAATTAAGGGTGTTGGAAATGGCTTAGATGGATTTTGAGGCTTGAATGGTGATGTATCTTGGTTCCACTAAGATTTGGCATTGTAAATTTTAAATATATACAACTAAAAGTCATTAAATGTGAATGTTAAATTCTACATATTACTTGGATTATCAATTGGAATGCACTTGATTATTTCTTATGTAATTGTGTTTACTAAACTTTACAATTCTGTGTATGCAAATAGTAATATTTAATATAATATATTAGCTTCTTGGGAATCCTTAAATTTAATTAGATCATTAAAAAACTCATTGATATTAGGTATTGATAATGGCGATAAATCTATGATTACATCAATTGGTTGAGATTAGAACACTCCATTTTCTTATTATTTAGTTGTATATATGGAACAAAGAATTCCAAATTACATAATTTCATGTTTCAACTATTATAAATCATAGAATTCTCTATTATTATGTTGTTGTGATTAAGTATTGGAATTGAATTTTTTTAATTATTAATTTATGAAAAGGAAGAATGATTATAAACTTGTGTAGAGATTGAACCTCTAATTTTCAATATTTTTGAAAATTCAATGTGAATATAAAAGCATCAAATTTTAGCCATGGTATTAAATTTTATGAATGAGTTGGAATATTAAATAAATATTTAATATAGGATTGAGTTTTTGATAAATTCCACTTTTAATTAATTAATTATTATTATTATTTATTTTTTTTTATTTTTCTTTTTTTTATTATATTAAGTTGTTAATTGCTTTAAAAAAAATTGACAATTTTTAGTTGAAAAATAAAATATTTAAAATAGATTAGTTTAAGATATTGTGATAGATTTTCAACTAAAATAATGTTTTCTTTTAAAAAATAAAATAAAAAATAAAATTGATTCCTCAAATTTTAACCTTTTATGAAATTTTGTAATTGAGTACTTTATAATAATTATTTAAATTAAAAAAATATTTTTAGTTGATTGAATGGGTGTGTTGCTACACATGTGGATTCCAATTGTTGTTGCGCATGTGGATTCCAAATCAATTGATAGAAGTATAATTTATCATTATGAACCATTTATTCAATCATAATTCTTGGGTTGCAAGATAATAATTATTAGATAAGATTTTAAAATTAATTTTTAAATAAAATTTATTTGGAATATATATTTTATATAATTTTTTCTTAAATAAATTGAGTAATATCATTTATAAAGTATTTATATTTTTATTGTATTTATGATATAAGTCAAATATCTCCTTTAAAATAATATATCTTAACATATTTTACTTATATTTATTTAATATTAATATCTAAATATTAATTCATTTAAAAAGTTAATTATATATATATATATATATATATATATATATATATATATATATATATAATCTTAAAATAATTAAGAGTGTAACTTTACTCTAATTTAATTTATTTTTAAGATTTTTATTTTAAATTAATTCATAGTGTAATTTTAACTTTCTTCTAATTGTGTTTATAATATTTTAAATTAATTCAAAATGTAACTTTAAGTATTTTCAAAATATATTTATAATATTTTTAATTAATTTTAATTAATTAAAAATGTATCTTTCCTTCAATTTATATATTTTAAATTTATTCATAATATAACTTTAACTTTTTTTTAAGATTTAGTTTTAGTTATATATAAAAGTTAAATATTTAGTTTTAGTTATATATATATATATATATATATATATATATATATATATATATATATATATATAATCTTAAAATAATTCAGAGTGTAACTTTCCTCTAATTTAATTTATTTTAAGATTCTTATTTTAAATTAATTTATAGTGTAATTTTAACTTTATTTTAATTGTGTTTATAATATCTTAAATTAATTCAAAATGTAACTTTAACTTTTTTCAAATTATATTTATGATATTTTAATTAATTAAAAGTGTATCTTTCTTCCAATTTATATATTTTAAAATTTATTCATAATATAAATTTAACTTTATTTTAAGATTTAGTTTTAGTTTCATACATATACATACACATCGAATTAAAGGCCAGTTACATTCTAAATTAATTTAAAGTAAAAAATTTAGTAGAACCTTACTAAAAAAAGGTTTTATTGTTGATTAAGTTTCAATATAATCATATAGTAAATAGATTAAATAGTGAATGGATTCATAAGTAAAACAAATAGAAGCTCTTGCAAAAGGTATTCGTTATATGACTTTTATTTTCTCTTGCTTAATTCAGGCTAATATTGGGGCCTTGGTGGTTGCATATTGCTTTCCCATCCTATATACCTTGAGGAAGAGGATTTTTGGGCCCCATGGGCTGCTTGTTGGATTTCCTTCTTATATTTAATATTGAATACTATTTTTTATAGAATCCATGGACATGAAGGAGAGTCTTTGGTATATAGACAATACATTTATTAAATGAATAAAATATTTTATCTTTTAATATAAGGTTTGACATATAAAAAATTATATTCCTTCTTCACAACAATGTTAGATTCTTGCCGGTTCTATTTTTGGGATCTATTTATTTTTGATACATGTCTTTAGTCATGCACGGTCATAGTGAGGATCACAAATTGGTATAATTAAGTTGTAAATTCATCATTATTTTATATTATCTGAAAATTCTTATAAATCAAATGAGTGTACAATTGAAAAACATTTATAGATAAAATATTAAATAAGGGAAATTTACCATGAACCTAATGACATGTTTTTATCATAGCTATTACATTGGATCTTTTACTTTTCATATATATATGTGCATGTGTGTGGGGGTCACATAGTGCCTTGTGATGTTTTTGTTATGCATTACCAGCTATGAGTTAATGGTCCATATAATATATTAATTAAAAAAATTTATCATCCACATCATCATGTGTGAAGTTGGATGCATTCCAAAAATATTAAAATCAATATAATATTAAAAATAAATTTTTAAAATTGTATAAACAAAAATGGTGGAAATATAACTTTAGTTGTCCAAAATGACTAACCTTTTAACTTATGTTCCTTGGGGACTCTTTAGAGTGGCCAATACAAAATAATGGATCCTTATAATGAGTTTGGAAATGGGTTGGTCTTCATGGTATGGATGATATTCATGCCCGTCCATGAAACGTTGCATATTCCATCAGCCCAATCCCCTTTAAAATTGCATTTTATATTGCAACAATATTAAACAATTAAGACAGACCTGGAAAAATATTAGATTTAGTATTAAGCAATTATGATAAAGACCTTGCATAAGTATATCATGTAGGATATGATCTACCATATTGTGCTAAAGTGTGAAACACTATGTTGTTCTATTATTGAAAATATGTGCAGAGATTAAAATGATATTTAGTTGTCAATTTCTTAAATATTGTGTTTTTAATAAAAGAATGTGTGAAATATTGCATTGAATATGTATAAAGTAATTGGATGTTTTGTGTATAAATTCTTACTTGTAATTAGAGGCGTTGGAAATGCCTTAGATGGAATTTGAGGCTAGAGTGGTGATGGATCTTTGTTCCACTAAGATTTGGTATTTTAGAAATTAAATATATATAATCTAAAATCATTAAATGTGAACAGTAAACTCTACATATTACTTAGATTATTTATTGGAATGTGTTTGATTCTTTCTTATGTTATTGTGTTCATTAAACCTCAAATTGTTATGTATGTAAGTATGTAATATTTATTTTAAATATTTTGGATTATTGAAAATCCCTGAATTTAAAATTAAGTAATTAAAAAAATTATTGATCTTAAGTATTGATGATGATGATAAATAAATAATATTATTATTTAATTGGAAGATGAGCATTCTATTTTATTATTATTTAATTATATATATAAAAGAAAGAATTATAAATTATTTAATGTTATATTTAAATTATTACAAATATAGAATTCCTTATTATTGTGTTTAAGTATTGGAAATGAGACTATTTAAATATTACTATAAAGTTTTGTAAGACCAAAAGGAAGAGTGAGTCTAGCCCATTAAATCAATTTTATAGGGTTGGGGTGACCCTCCCCCCTCTTTACATACATGGGGCGTTAGATAGATTTTATATAGAATGCAGAAAAAGCCCGATCTGGGGCCCTCCCCCTAAGCTCTATCTATTTATTTAGTCCTTCAAACTAATAAATAAGGTTTTTTTTGGTCCCCCTCTACTCTCTCTCTATATATATTATATTAGAGTTAGATAGAATTTAGTTTAGTTTATATAAAATGGGGGAGAGAAAGACGAGGACAAGCCCTCCCTAAATAGAGTTGAGGCCTCCAACCCTCTATAGTAGATAGAGAGATGGCCCCATCTATAGAGAAGAGATGTGGGCAGGTGCTTATGCAAATAGAGATCTTAGAAATATAGGGGTCCTCCCATCATCCTATCACCATGGAGTATGGGGTGACAGTTATATCTATATATATGGCTGATGCCATCTCTCTACGCCCCTAACCCTGCTCACCCAGGGTGTTGGTAATCAATTGAGTTTGGTCGAGAGCCATAGAGAAGGGTATGATGCCTATATTTCTATATGGCTTTTCCTCCCCTCTATTCTATATCTTATATCTAAGTCTATTTGGTCATCGTTGCCCTATATCTATCCTGTCAGTCGAGTGCTGACTATATAGGAATCAATGTTTATCAATTACGTATCTAATCTCTAAATAGATGAGGGAGGTTGGCTATAAATATGGATAGAAACAGTTGGATCGCTATATAGACCCATATCTATATGGTGACGGCCTGTGCTAGATCGAGGAGGGATCCTATCTCAATCACAATCTCAATCTCAATATAGAAAGGACCCCTACTTGTATATGGTCACTCTAAACTCTAGGAGCTGCTCGTCTTGTTCGTTCCTTCCTCCACCTTGTGTCACTTTTTTTTATTTTTAAAAATTCAGTGTAAATATAGATGCCTTAAATTCTCTCCATGGTCTAAAATTCAATGAATGCCCTAGTATGTCAAATAAATAGTTACTATGGGTCTAGGTTCAGATACATTTCACATTTCTTTTGGCATCAAGTTGTTGATTGATATATAAATTTTCAAAAACATGATACTTTTTAATTGAAAATTAATAAGATTTGAAGTAAAGTACTTTAAGATATCATGACAGATATTTAATAAAATAATAATTTTTTCTGTTTTAAAATAATAAAAAATTTATTAATTATTCAAATTTAAATATTTTAAAGAAATTTATACTCGGGAAGTTTTATAGTTATTTTTTAAATTAGAAAATTAAATTCGATTGATTAAAAGAATGTGTTGCTGCACATGTGGATTCCAAATCCATTGTTACTAGTATCATTTTTCATTATCAATTAATTATTCAATCAAAATGTTTGGGTTTGTAAGATCACTATTATTACATAAGACTTTAAAATTAATCTTTAAATTAAAATTTAGATAATCGAAAAAAGTTATTTTGATAGAGATAAACATATTTTAATTAATTTTTTATATAAACATTTATATATAAATTTATCATATTTAATATCATTTTTGAGGTATCTATATTTTTATTAGGTTTGTAACATAAGTCAAATATCTTCTTAAAAATTAATATATCTTAATATATTTTACATATATTTATTTAATATTAGTATATACGTATTAATTCATTTAAAATTTAAAATTTTAAAATTTATATTATATATAATTTTAAATTAATTCAAAATGTAATTTTCTTCTAATTTTAAATACTAATTTTATATATAATTAAGGTTTTTATTTTAAATTAATTTATAATATAATTTTAACCTTTTTTCATTTTCATATATAATATTTTAAATTAATTCAAATTAATTTAAAATGTAACTTTTTTTTAAGTTTTATATTTAATTTTTTTAATTTTAAATTAATTTATAATGTAATTTTATAATTGTATTTTATATAAAAATAGACGAATTTTACATTTTAAATTTCTTATATGTTATTATAAAATTATTCATTATAAAATACAATTTAAAAAACTATTATATAATAATTATTGAGTAGTACTATGACAACAATAATATAGAGCTATGTGATAAAGAATTATTTCAATAATTAGAAATATTGATCATATTATATGACTAGCAATGTCACCATTATGGACACGATTTTAGAGATGAAATGGCACAACGAACACTAAAATGTAGGCAAATGTTGAGATTGGGCAGTCCTTATGAGGACTTAGAGAATCCAATGTTTTTTTTGGAATTACGTCTTTGATTGTTTGTTGGAGATTCTAGCTTGGTAAACAGAAAAAAACCAAAATAAAAAAATAATCACGATAAATTGGATCTCTAATATATCCGTACAAGATGTATGAAGTGGGAGTTTGTCAAAAGGAAGAATTTTCAAGTGCAAAAATTTAGAAGATAATGGGTATGCCAAAAAAAAATTGTGGTCATGGAGAAGGATTTGAAAGGGAAAATGAAGACAAAGAAACAGTTAACACTATTACATGGAGTATGATGTTGACGTAAAACTAGATAACAACGACAAGAAATCGTAAAGCATTTCATTTCTCATACGATCTCATCTCACGAGAAGAACCATGATTCTATTAACATGCCACAAAGACATTAATCAAATACCGAAAATGACTAAACTATAATATGAACGAACAACACCTACTCTTGTGAAAGACTGCTAAAAAACAGCTACTCTTAAAGAGTTTGCTGAACTAAACATGCATATTTGAAACGAAAATTTCCTAAGTATGGTTTTGGAAAATATGACGCTTTGTTAAATTTAAATATAAAATAATGTAAAAAACTAGTTAAATTAAGAAAAATAGTCACATAAAAAAATTTCTGATTATCTAGGACTGTTTGATTATCAGCCCATACAAAATATGATTTTGAGATGGGTGTTGATTTCAGTATTATATGATTAGCAAGAAAACAAAAAAATAATAATTTTGTGTTAGGCTAACAAATATAGAAATACTAACAAATATTGAAATAGAGTTTTTTGGTATGTTTTTATTAGATGGTTAATGAAAAATAGCATTCTTTTTTATCTATATCAGATAATCAATTAACCCAAAAAAAAAAAAAGAGGAAAAAAAGTTTTGGTATGTGATTTGTATTAAACAAATGACGAATAAAAATGACAGCATAATTTTTTTGGTATCAGATGCTTGATAACCAGAGATATATATTTCTTGTGTTTATGTGATAAACAACTAGTAAACACAGTTAGAAAACATTTTTATATTTTTGTATTAAATGATAGGAAAAAATAAATGACATATTTGTTGTATTCATATTATACGACCAATGGGTCAAGGGGTGTATTTGGTTGGTCGGGTACTTCCATTGCGGCTCCGCCCATCAGTGTTCAAGTCCCCCACTGGCCCCATGGTACGGGTATTAGTCATGTCTAGCCAGCGGCGCCTGTCACGTTAAAAAGTTTACCCGGCTTTCAATAAAGTGAAAAATATTATACGACCAACAAACATAAATGAATTCTTCGTATCTTTATTAAACATTCAAAAACCTAAATGATATTGTTCAAATAACACTTTTTTTATTGTGTTTGTATTAGGCATATGAAAAACATAAATGAAATATTTGTTTTGTTTGATTTAAATGACCAATGAATATAAGTAAAGACAAAATAAAAATGATAGCTTTGTTGGATTTGTATTAAATTACTAATTTATATATATATATATATATATATATATATATATATATATATATATATATATATATATATATATATATGCACTAGAATTATAATCAAACTAAAATTTTTGAAAAAAAAAAATTAATATATTATTTTTATGTTTTGATTCATTGATGAATACAAATTTTTTTGCAAGCTATGATCCATTTATATAAGCGATAATTGATGATCACAAAATTATATATATTTATATATAAAAATAAACAATTAACACTATTTTTAAAAAATAAGGAATGGTTTTTATAACATTTACTAAGATATTATGAACAGTGTGAGAATCATTAGAATTGGGCGTCCAAGACCGGTGATTGTAGAGTAAGCATACACAATTGTTGAAACCATAAATCAAAAGATATCATAATTGTAATAGATGTATTCAGAATGAGGTGAAGATGGAATGCATTACAATGACTTAAAACTTACAACTTAGTAAGATCACAACTCTAATGTTCACAACATACACAACTCCTAACTAAGTAGCACAATAGCACAAGGCTTATAATCACAGTACATAAATGGTAAAAGGGCCATGTAGATCCACAAGCCTCACTAAATGCTAAAGCCAAAAATGGCTTAGCATGAGCAATACTCCACATAATCGCTCTCAATCCACAACTTCCCTATATAATCCACAAAAAATACCTTGGAGAACAGGTTTATAAATACACTGGTTGAGTGCAGGATGACTCAGCGAGATAACGTGAGTGGATGGGCTCCTCCATAATTGGTGAAGAGAGCACTGGGGGAACATAGTGGGAAAAAGATCCTAAGTGGACTAGGCACTCAGGGGACCAAGTAAGATGGATGATCCCGTCCACTCACTATGTAACCCCATGACCTCATAAGTGCACAGTGACATCATAGTGATAGCATCACTCACCTAATAAATACCTAATTGGCTTAAATATCCTCGTAAGCAAGTTGAAGTAACAAAGTGTAGTAATAATCCATGCAAGGGTAAATCTATAGACCAACACCCCCCTCCCTGCCCTGGCCCTCCGCGCCTTCCCCCCTGCCACCCCTTAAGTATTTCTTAGGTGGGTACAAGAATTGGGTCCCAACAACTAGGCCTAATTAGTTACCCAAGTACAAAAAATCTCTCATAAAGTGGAGAAAGGGAGAAAACCATGTGGAAAAACCCCCCCTAAAAATAGAGAAAAAAAGATGATACTAAAAGACCCCCTAAAAGATGATGTTGAAACAGTCAACACTCCAAGTACAAAGTGATGCTCCCTAATATCCTACTAAGTATGAAGGATGTGTGACTCCACAAAGAGGAGAGAGAAGGTAAGTGTAGAATGTCACATGGAGAATGTTGTAGTAGGCCCCTCTGTAAAAAATGTTGTCTCTTCCTTTTCAAAGAAAAAATCCATGAGCAGTTAAACTATAGAATTCCCAATCAAGTCAAATGCAAGTAGGAATCATAATGTACATCTCTGAAAAATGCTCAAATGTCTCACAGCTAATGCTTGAATCTACCAAAATTTTATCAGGTATCATAAACCTAACAATAGAAGATTGCAATGAAGAAGCATACAATGAAGGGGATAGAACAAATAGAGAAGATATACATGAAACATTCACTTCAAGAATGCCCATTGAAAGAGGAGATCAAGGCTCAACAACCATCAAAAATGAAGACCAGTCTGTAAATGAAGCACTCAGATCTGCAAGATGAATGTCCACATGAACAAATGAGTCATCAATGCTATCAATATGTGTACTCTCACTGAAATCAGTGAAGTCCTCTAAAATGCAAGCCTATCAAAGCTCTTAAAGAAAATTAATTGATATAGGAATGAAATTAGAATCTACAATAACATAACTGAGGTCTAGCAGAATCTTATTTTGTAGTGGGGGCTCGATAGAAGGAAAGGCACTATCCGTCATGGATCTATCATCACAAGAAACAAAAGGAGTCAAAAGTACAATTGTCTCAGAAAAGATGATAGGATGTGGAGGAGTGATATAAGTCATAATAAGATCCCTAAAAAGACTTTGTAGAGTGTTCCAAATAGTGGAGGGACACTCTGTATGCTCCACATGGTTGTGTAGATCCCATGAAACATGCAACAACAAGTGACCATAGGCACAGTCATAAGAGTTTCCCTAGTCATCACATTGACATATGTCAATAGGAGCAAAAATTTGTCCATATCAAAATGAAATAAGTTCTCGTTCGTTGAGTGAGCATTCCATGTAAAACCACAATAAAACATAATCTTAGCAAGAAGAATCACTGGAGTAGACTCAATCTTCCTTATCAATAGGTATCTCTCAAATGGAGTTGACATGACCAAGAGAAGATACCAAAGAAGTGCAGGCTCTGGAGATGGACTTCAGATTACACCAAAAATGAGTCCAATCAGATGAGAGCAATCAATGCACAGTACACATTGTAAAAAGTAGTCGGTCCCATACCCCCTAAATATGACACTTTATAATTTTATTTAAATTAAAATATATATGGAACCAATAGATTGGGAATGAAAAAATATTAACTTCTAAAGAAGACGGTACTTGATTATGAGTTACCGATCAATAGTTATTACAATATCATATTCCCGTCATTAATAGTCCATTTTAATTAAATTTGCACCGAATTTAAATTCACGAACGCTGATTAAAATAAACAAAACCTTATAATCAAACGATAGAACCGACATAAAATGAGAAATACACTAATTTTATTTGTGAGGGGAATTGGCCTCCTACCAATCCAAACCTCACCCTTCATCTTCATCAGACGAAAATACAAAATAAATTAAAACCAATGAAATTATTTGTTATAATGTATTTTTTTAAAATTTAAAAACAATAAAAAATAAAATATGTGCCCCAAAGTCTCGGTTCAAAACATAAGTCTTCCACCATCATAAAATGGCCCGTCCACCATAAAGAAATGACCCATTATCATGCACTGATACCCCCGAACTTAAATTTAATGCCCCCGACTTAGAAACTTTGACCCTGCCTTACGAGATTGCTAGAATTTTTTTAACATTCCACAGGTTGTCTTCGACAGAGTCGTGGTCACAAAGCCAAGTGGAGTGTTGGAGTGGTCGGTGAGAAGCACGGTGGATGGAGGAAGCCCAGGAGAGTTACCCGAACGCCAATGCGAATCAACATGCAGAGGACGCCGTGAAAGGCAGGGGACTGGTCAAGAATGGCGATGCAAGCTGTTGGACAACCAGGACTGACAGCTGCGAGGACGGTGACTGGACCGTGGGGGAGCTGCAGTAGATTTTAAGGAGCCTTGACCAAGGCTAAACAGCCATTCACCCAATGCAGGAGTCGAAGGACCTGTGGATGAGATCCAACGCAGGAATAAACCTGTGACCAGGCTGTAATGAGGTTGTTGGATGGTGAAACTGCTGCACAGCCAGCCAAAGTGATTTTACACTGCAAACAGAGGCCGTCAGCAGCCTTTTCCTACCATAAACCGCAGTTTGGTGCAAACAGCTTACAATAGCCACGCAATGTTCTAGAAGGGAATACTTAACCAGGCGTTGCATGACAAGAGGAGAGGCAGCCTTTGAAATGGTCTCCGTGGGTGGCTGATTCAACACCATTGGTTGTAACCTCTACGCCAAGCAACGTTCCCAGCCACCCATCGTTGTCTTTCCAGCCAACGAATTAGAATTGCAGCCAGAATGTGTGCAAGAACGGCTATTGGCTAAGCAACAGCCACTTGGCCAAGCCAACGGTTTTGAGGCCGTTGAGAGGCCCTTGATCAGGTAGTGGTTATTGTAAGCCACCCCTCCCCAAAGAAGAGGTCATTCCACTATGCATATAAGCTTTACAGGACAGACTTGGCTGTGGTGTGGAAGATCTATTACACCATGGAGAGATAGCTCTTCAACGTACTTGTTAGCCAAAAGCAAAGATCCCATCTCCAAAAATAAAAGCACTCTTGATTTTTAAAAAACAGCCTTTTTTTACAAATTTTTTCAGTCCCCCAAGAGATTTTTGAGATTTTTAATTCAAAACACATTGAAATTTTATAAACCCTCTAAAAAAATTGATGGAGAATACAAAATAATATACTCCTCAAGATTTCTTATTAACAACATAAAGAAATCGGTATTTGTTTACCAGTCATGTATCTTTGATACCATGTGAGCATTGTCCAGAATTAGACGTCCAAGATTGGTGACTGTAGAGCGAACACACACAACTGTTGAAGCCAAAAATCAAAAGAGAGTAGAAATGTAATAGATATATTCTGAATTAGGTGGAGATGGAATGCATTACAATGAATCGAAGCTTACAGTGCTAAAGCTCATAGCTTAAACAACTTGTAGCTAAGTAGCATAGTAACACAAGGCTTACAATCAAACTACAGAAATAGCAGAACGACCATGTAGATCCACAAGCCTCACTCAATGCTCAAGCCATAAATTGCTTAGCATGAGCAATACTCCACATAATTCCTCCCAATCCACAACTTCCCTAATAATCCACACAAAATGCCTTGGAGAATAGGCCTATAAATAGGTTGGTTGAGTGTAGGATGACTCAGCCAGACAAGGCGAGTGGATGGGCACCTCCAAAATGGGTGGAGAGAGCACTAGGGAAACACAGTGGGAAAAGGAGTCAGAGTGGACTACGCACACAGGTGACCAAGTGGGATGGATGACTCCATCTACTCACCAAGTAACCCCATCACCTCATAAGCGCATAATGACATTATAATGATGTCATTATTCACCTAATAAAGACCTAATTAGCCTAAATATTCTCCTAATCCATTTCAAGTACAAAAGTGTAGTAATAACATGTACAAGGGTAAACTCTACACCAACAAGAGGGAGGAGCATTTCGAATCCATCGAGTGGGAGTCTAGCAAGCTGGGCGGATTGGAATCCAGTATACACGATACTATGACTTGGATTCCAAGGATCAAGATCTTAAAAGGTTGAAAGATCATGTAGAGTGTAGGGGGAAAGGACTCTGCCTTCATACACTGTGAAGGAAATCTATTTTTAGCCTGTTTTGTTTGGGAATGATGAGGCACAACATAGATTGGTGCATAACGTCAAAGTCAGGAACTGGAAGGGGAGAAGTTTGTGGAACATGGCACTAGAATCAGGAGAGCCGAAGGGTGAAACCCTTATTTTTCCTGATGCTACTAGAATACAGATATCTATAGACCATAAAAGGAATCCTTCCCCTAGCAATGCCCATCTGTAGATCAAAGAGGATGGAGGTAAAGTTGTTCACTGATGTGATATCTAGAAGTGTTCAAAAATGATTTTTTTTGGTGAAGCCATTATGCCTTGCAATGTCGAACCATTTAGTTTATTTTGAGGTGGTTTAGCTTGTGGAGGTTTTCAAAAATTGAGAATGGTTTGTTGAAAGGAAAGTTATCTATAAATTCAACAGGTTATAGCCAAGCCTTTATGTTCTTCACAAATGGATTTTTGAGTCACCTAGACATTTATTGCAAGATAGGTTGGAGATATACCATGTATTAGGGGTTTATTCATAGATCTTTTCATGAATCTTTTAATGCAAGATAGGTTGCAGATATACCATGTGTTAGGGGGTTTATTCATAACTCTTTTTAGCCTCATTAAAGATAGGAATATGATCATATAATATTGGATCTGGTTTATGGACCAACAGTTCCTCTTGATGAAGCTATGGTTTCCTTCTTTCAATTTCTTGATTGAATCTTTTAATATAAGGTCTGTTTGGATCCACCTACCACATCGTCCCTTATAATTTGGGTCTGAGTCTAACATTTTAGCTATAGGCAATGCCTTGGATGAGATATTGGTGATGGATGATTCTATTATTGATTATCAGCATATAACTTTCACATGAATCTTTCTTTGTATGGGTGTTTCCTCTAAACTATCTATAAACATTGATCAATGTCTAGAATTGTAGTGGGACTTAATAGTTCGACTATGAAGAGTTACCCTTCCATTGCAAAAGATGTTTTTCTATTGGGCATATGGCAAGTTCAAGTCAAAGATCTAGTAAAAAGGTGGAAACTTCATCGTGGAAAGATGCCATTTCCCACCATCTCAAAATGAAGGGTGTTAAAAATTTAGAGAGTAAAGATAAGGAAATGGATACTGAGCTTGAAACCTATGAAGGGTTACCCCGCTCAGTCCCACCCCTAATGTTGAAACAAAGCGTATTCCATGGAATTGCATCATGGAGTTGGTGTTTTTATGGAAAGTGTGTTTGGGTTCTATCCCATTAACTAAATTGAAATTCATCTCACTTGTGACCTACATTTAGAGGCTTCCATAGAAAGAGAGGATTGGATTTTAGCTCGAAAGAAGAGAAAATCTTGAAAACTCAAGGTTCTTGAACCATCGAGCATGACTCCTTGCTCCCAAAATAGAGGTGGGGAGGGAGGGTAATAGTCCCTTGTTGTTCTTATTTTTTAGATTATGTGGTTTACAATTATTTGCTCCTTTTTGGCAATTTGTTGTGGTGTACCTTATTTGATTTTGTCTAAGGTTTTTTTCATAGTTGTCGCTAGTAGAGGGAAAACATGAGAGTTGGAATTGTAATATCTTTCCTCTCCATTGTATAAGGTTGGGAGGAATTTTCAAACCCTTTAGGGTTGGGTCCCTATCAAAATTGTCATATTTTACCCTTTATCCAGAATATTTACTAGGATTTGACAATGTTGATAAGGGTTTTGAGTATGGATCTGCTAATTGTGTGAACTGACCAATGAATAACAAAGATAATGTAGAATGATGATGCACTATGAAATCTCACAAAAATTGTAGGTCATTCAAAGAATTTTTATTATGAGAAGCCACATAAAATTCCATCATGCATTATGTGTGGAACTTCTCAATCAATATTATGAATACAAACATACAATATTGTCCACTTGTATCAATTATAGGCTAATAGAATTTCAAGAAAAGTACATTTCAAACAAGAACATGAACAAGAAAAAAGTATAAATAAAATAAAATATAAGAACAAAGTTATTAAGATCTTTCTCTTATTGAGTGGAACTGTAAGTATGTTTACACATTTGAAATTAAAGTTGAACCATAAAATGAAGATTTGTGTTGACAACTTTTGGAGAACTCATTTTTGTGTTGAGTTATCGCTTAATAAATACAATTACACATATTTGAACAACATAAGGATTAAGATCTTTTAAAGAGTTATTATTTCTTCTGGAGATACTAAACATTACCATGGATTTCATAATACAATTAACATATAAATACCAATTTTTTTTTCTAATTTTAATTTTGTATTATAATATTTAAATATATGTTAATATTGAATAAAAAAGTGCCATATCTCCATACAAAACTTATAATAATATACTCCATAAATCTCAAAGCAAAAACGAACCTGATGCACTTACGCTAATGATAAGTCCACCTTTTAATTGGGAACATAAATTGAAACGTCTAAAAATAGCAACTCCTGGATCCAAGATTCATCTCACGCAACATATCTTATAGGCTGAACGAAGTGTGCTTTAATAAATACTCTACATGATACAGATCCATTGTCAGTATTATTTGGTTTGTTTCTTCAAGTCTTGATGACGCTGAAGAAAAAGTGAATAGCCAATAACTTCATACCCATTCAAAATTTCGCACAAAAATCAACGATAGCGCCCAAGCTTAGATTTTATTATTGGCAATGGAATGTCAACAAATTCATTAATGACCAGAAATACCTCTTGCGATCTTCAGATAATCTTGAGGGTGAATGGACTGTATTATCTGCCATTTATGATTATTAGTATCTTCTTGGACAACTATAGACCTACATCCAAGAGAACGGGGCAAAAATATGCATCTAGATCTACTCGAACAGCCAAAAATGCCTCCAGACCTGCATCGAAGAGAACTGTTAGATTGCCCGGAACAGAAAAAACTTTGTCCTTTTGGTATGAGGATAAAGTTATGTCAACTGCTGCGAACATCGAATCGACGGAGGAAAACAACAATGACATCTGTGACTCGAAAACATGTACGTACAACGGTGCTATGTGAAAAAATATCCATCAGTTGATCATCGCCGGGGATGATTAGGACGATAGCCAAAGAAGAGGGCGCATCTGAAAACAAGCCTTCGCCAAGCGATCCGAAAGCGAGGATATCTGTGTCTGATATAATCTGAAGCATTGCCGCCTAATTCCTCCACCTTGTCGACAAGAGCCGTCAATTGACGGCAGGGAGGAACAAAGAGCGTTAAGGGTGCAGTACTGAAACCCAATGCCAAGAGCACCTGTAACATGTTTTCGTTATGAATTAGCGAATGAATCATTCTGCAAACTTATAAATAATTCTATGTGATTGCCGCGTCATTGAATGTTTGGTTGGAAAGTAAGACGTGCGGTTGTGGATGTCATTGAAAGAGAGAATGGCAGCTACACAACTACCGCATTTTACATCAATTTTTTATTTTTTAAAAATTTATTCATATTAAATCGACTAATTGTCCTTCCAGAATTTTCGTCATCCTTCTTCATTACGTTCATTTTCGTGCTCGACAAGCCATGTTATTTCCTGCTGCATATGACAGCATTGCAAGGTTTAACATTACGAGAGAGCATTAAAAATTGAAACTCATTTGTTACTCTTATTACCTTTTCCCAATCTATCATCATGGGGTAAATAAGGGTGCATAGCTCCAAGTCTTTGCCAAAGGGAGAGGTTAGATGGAGAGTTTAGATGTAATAAATGAGTAAATAAAAATAAATATTTTTATATTAGATTATGTTTAGAAAAATATATAATGAAAAGTTGTTAAATATTTTTTGAGAGCAGATTTAATCATGAAAGTGGAATAACAAAAAATATTAAATACAAGAATTAAATTTCAGCATTTTAATGTTTAATAATTTTGATTGATTAAATTTAACATTGACATGTTATCAATTTATTTGTAAGTTTTAATATGACTAGTTAATCAATAGTGCCACATTATATGTATACACATATTGTACTCACACTGAACTCAAACAACTGAAAATAAATTGACAATAAAGAGAATCCAAAATCTTTCTTCATATAAAAAATATAATAGTTGTAAAAACATATTTTTCATTTTAATTAAAATGAACGAGATCATAAATTTAACTTTGAAAATAATAATTTTTAAATTAAACAAAAATAAAAATTATTATTAAATTTTTAAGATAAATAATATATGTGTATAATTACCATGATGAAGAAATTATATTATTTACAAAAAATCATATTAATTATAATAAAATTCAATAAAAATTAACTCTTTCATTCATATTTACTTTTTATTGAAAGACAACCAAATTAATGATTAAATCCCACTTTAAGCTGCCCCAACAAATAAGTTACTAAATTTTAACTAAATTCATAATTTACTTTTTATATAAACCATGCAGCAATAATCATGTAAAAACCAAAACATGTAAAAACCAAAAGCCACCCACAACGACAAATAGCTAGCCATTGTTTTTCAATCAAAACTTCAGAATATTTGACTAAAAGTTTTACAAATAAATAATAACATATATACACCCAAAAAAAATTATATCTAAAGGCATTAGATACATTTGCTTTCATCTCTAGAAAGCATAGCCCTTGTATAACATACACAATTATAACCCACCGAATCCATTTATTGTATATTTAAAAAATACTTTATAAAAATTTATCATATTATTTTCTGGTAAGGTCAGCATTGTTTCGATGATGTAAAAGAACTAGACTTAAGTAGTCTCAAGAAATTGTAAGAATCACTAATTAACTAATAATTACCAACTTTAATATGCATAACTGATGTCCTTTGTAAGAAATTATTACACTAATTAGAAAGCATTTTTGAATTTCATTGAAATAAATATATCATTTTACTATAATATCACCAACTCGGAGAACATGAGACCGATTTTTCATTCGGAAAGAGAGGCATTGTATAGGACAAAATTATTTACAAAGATTCATAAAACACACAGATTTACAGCGCAATCGAAACTCTAAAAATAATGAAACACAGACTAAAAATTTACTAGCACAAACGCCACATAAAATTATATAAACATTAGTACAGGCACAGAAAAAAAAAGTAATAAAAATTCAAAAAATAGTGACACGCGGATCTAATAGAAACGGACGGCCACAAACACGCAAATCTCTGAATACAATTCCTTACAAAAGCTCCTCTCCAGCCACCAACACAACCCCTATGTTGTCCTTCAATTTATAAAATGAAAAAAGCAAACCCTAATAAGATGTATGAAAGTCTAGAGAAAACGTCGAAGAAGAACAAAACGAAGCGGTGTAAAAGAATGTTGGAAAAATCAACGGCTCTATTTACAATCGCCCGATGAGACCCTTCTCCCTCTTCAACACCTATGTGGAAGGATCGACACCGACGAGTCTGCGCTTGCGTAGCGCCGAGGGGAAATTGAAATTCCGTTTAACAAAGGCGCATATATACAGTGACGAGTATAGAATACACAGAGGACGATCTATTTGCAATTCGTTTGCCTGTTTCGTTAGTCTATATATGTCGCCTGGCGCCATGAAGAAAGCAAGCCCTCCCCATAAGACACAAATATATATAACCCCAAAACATGGCCACGGCATCCTTGCCCGTTCCTTGTGCACTAATCTCCTGTTCTCAATGCTCTTGTATTTTGTATTGTTCCATTGCTGAGTATCTGCGCAACTTTATTATTACTAACAAACTTGCATTATCCTTTAAAAAAAAATCTCTTAGGCTTTTGCATTTGAGATTCAGATAATCGCCAATATTGACAATTAGAGACCCTGGGAAGCTTTGGTCATTAAGATATTCGATATTATTATCATGTTTATGTGTGTGCCAACGCGTGCATACACAAACAAAGGATATCAGTTATCTAACTATGAATGTAGTATATTTCTGGATATGTTATTTCACCAAAGGAAGGTCTGATTTTAATAATCGAATTGTTTTGATATAGGCATGTTTAGTTTAATTAATATATATCATTATTCATATATATATATATGATAGAAGTATTATACATATGTATGTGCGTGCAAACCTTTTTCAAATATAAATTATGTTGACTGTGTAGGATGGTCATGATTGTAAATTAATTTGAAAGACGTGTACTGTGTCACATCCAAAATTTTGTTAGGAAAAGGCCTCATTAGGATGGCAAGGATGCACTATGACCTTGTCTTCTGATTACGCCGATATCTTCATTGACTATGAAATTGATTTCTCAATCTAGGACTCTGATATTATCTATGAGAATTTATTGATTTCCTGTGTGCCGATTTGTCGTGTGGATACCTAAAAACACAAATCCCTAAATCCCGCATAATAAACTAAATATAAATCAAATGCAAAAGTTGATAATAGGGTTATGAGAATAACCAATATATGTTCACAAAACCTTATGTAATTTAAGTGCTATCTGCATACTCAAAATGGGCTTCAAGTTGATGTAGTTCTCCCTCCTAAGATGAGTGTGTGATTCATAATTTTTAAATTTTATAAATTTAGATATAGTGTTTATTGAAATGCCTAACAATGAGTTCACTTGACCAAAAGTAAATTGAATTCAAACTTGGCCAATGAATTTTAGAATACAATATAGTTAAATTTGGAAACAATAGTGTTATTTTGCTTTGTCTTCGATGAAATTTCAAAGTTATTTCTATATGTATTTTGAGATTCCTTCAAATTATTATATAATATAAAATTTAAAATATTTACATACTAATAAACTTTGTTAAAATCATGGTAGACATAAAGTGAAACATCTCAAATACGAAAATTTCTTTTTGAAGCATAAGAGACAAGGCCGCAAAAGTAGACAAGGGCATGGTGGGGCCATGTATGACATAGCACTGTCCTACCCTAGAATGATAAAGATTGTTGGAAAAGGTCTAAAATGTGCATGTAAGAATATTATGATATCTAAATGATGTTCTAAGTATTTTGAAGATAGATTGTATAATAGTGAATTCTCGCATATCAGTTTGAATATAAGCAAATGTTGAGTAAGCCAACAGAAAGAAGGATGTCAAGTTTAGACATTATGAAACATTTGATTATTAAATTTTAGTTTGTATATTTCCCTCCGCCCCCCCCCCCCCACTTTAATCAAGTTATGTGACAAAGTGAAATTACTTGAGAAAAGTACAATCGATACTAAGTGTGTATACACACATCGTCATTTGATGTGAATCTTGATCATGCAAGTTACATTATTGTAAAACATACAAACAATGGCACTGAAGTAGTTATTATTCATATTTGCAAATAAAAAGATCCAAAACATAAAATTTTATAATTTTTGTGTAGAGAGAAAGAAAATTATAATCCTTATAGAGCATACAATATTTTGACAATGTAAATTGAAGGTGGAGTGATTTCCACCTTGTTGAGAAATTTTAGTGAAATGTTGAACCTATGAAAAATTTAGAGTGATCAATTCTCAATTTAGAAAATTGATGAAAGCTCTTAAGTTTGAAAGATTGTATGCTCTAACTCCCATTTCACTATGTAGAATACTCTGTAAAATAATTGAAGGGGTGGAACTAATAAAAGTGACTCACTACCAAAAAAAAATTAAATCATAGATATTGAATGTCCTATAATATGGTCCACATGAAACATTGAGACAAATCACATTGATGTAGATGAATCTAGATTCTATTTGAAATTTTTTAACTTTTAATCTTTGAACCTTTGAAACTTGATAATTTTTTTTAAAAATCAATTGTCATGTAGAACTATGAACATCATTGAACAACATATCCCATATATATGTATTGTATTGATGTCGAATGTTAATTTAACTTGTAAATATTTGAAAAATTTTAAATTTTAACCATAGACTTGTTTTCATATGCATATCACATTCCTCCAAAATCTAGTTATTTTCAATCATGCTATAATTATGAAAATAGTATAGTACCATGAATATAAAATTCTCTTATAAGGAATTATCTTCTCAAGAAAATCCCATTGTGATGGCATCCTTTTGACATGAGAAACATAGACTACAAGTTACATAGCTCGAAATAAGAGATATATAGAATTTGAAATATTGTAATAGTGTAGTAGAACTTGATGTTTTGAATTTTTATTGCATCATAGTATATAAATATAACATTGAATTTATATATGAAATGTCTGTTGTGTGTGTGTGTGTGTGTGTGTGTGTGTGTGTGTGTGTGTGTGTGTGTGTGTGTGTGTGTGTGTGTGTGTGTGTGTGTGTGTGTGTGTGTGTGAAATAATAAATGCATGACATCAATAATGGAAACCAAGTAACAAGTAATGTTAAAATAATCAATGTCACACAATGTCACATAATGTTAATAATATATCACACATAAGGCACAATGGCCACATAAAATAAAACATGAGAATGCTTCATGAACACTCAAGCTTAGTAGCCACACATAAATGGAATGAACAATTCATGTAAGCAATAACTTCCAAATAAAAGGTCAAATGACACACAGAACAAGAAATCAAGTTTTGATCTATCATGAAGTAAATAATTAAGTATAGTAAAATGAGACAACTTTTAATTATCTATATGGGTCAATGTCATTTTTATCAAATATCATATTAATGTAACACATTTAGAGTATTAATTATTAACATAAAATTTGTATAATTTATATATATGATAGAAAAGTTGTGGGTATGTACATCCTATTTAAGTTTTCATGGAAAATGAGGAGATACCACCAAATTTTCAAGGTTGTATGTTAATAATGGAATCCAAACATTAGAATATCATGTTAACATATGTCATATATCACACTCAAATTCCTCATGATTTAAAAAAAAAAAAAAATAAAAAAAAAAAAAAAAAAAAAAAAATCAAAATAAAAATTAATATATGCTATCTATCTTGCATATAAAAAATTATAACATATGCACGAATAAGTAAGCTAACTACATTTGAAAATAATTGTAGGTCCTTATCTTAAAATTTTTAATAATTCTTTTATTTTTTTGACACATATTAATTGGTTTTAAAAAAAAATTAAATATTGGAATTGAAAATATTTGAAAATTGTTAATATTCAAGTCTTTGAAAATAGAGGAAGTAGGAGGGATTCTAACAATATTCAAGAAGGTGCAAAAGCATAGTGTAACAAGAAGTAAGGGAATAAATGTGCTCCCAATGTATAGTTAAAATAATCATACTAATGTAACTCAAATTATTAAGGTAGATAACGATGTACATGCTCTTCACAGATAAGCAAGAGATGTGATCCTAGAAGTAAAATGAAATTTATAGTATGGTAAGTATGTAATGATAAAAAAGTGGTGTTCCATAAATATAATTGTTTTATATTGTTAAATTTAGTTTGACAATGTAGAACAAAAGTGCCCAAACTGAAAATAAATCTAATGGATAGAATAATGCTTGAATAGGGGATATCATATGTAGAAATGAAGTAAAATTAAAGAATATATGTGCAAGGGGATACATGAAAATATAATCCAATTATATCATCAAGGGGATGCCTATGTGTAAGAGCTATATCATTAGAGTCATACCAAATTTATGCATTGTTAGGATTGAAATCCTCAATGTGATCATCATCTCAAGAGATAATTAACTAGTTACATTGGCCTTGAAATTATAATATTCCTCTTTTATCATCTTTTATGTCTATGTATGATAAATTCACTACATCATAGTTTGACATTATTGTTAAAACTATCCATCATTTTTTAGATCTTGGATGCCAAGACGAGCTGAATAAGAATCATGTGTTATTTCTTGAACAATAAAAAGATAAGTGATTTCCACTTTGACTTTATCTATTTTTTTATGCATGAAGTATATATAATGATTGATTTTTTAACAACTATATTTGTATCACTAGAGTTTGAATTAATATTTTTAATTGGATATTTATTTATGAGAAATATTTTACAAAAGGTGTTTTATTACTTGTCTTGAATTTATTTACGCAACTATTATTTTTCATATTGTTCCTTTTATAATTTTTCTTGTTCTAGTTTTACTTTTTTAATATTTTTTTGTTTTAAAGAATTAGATCCTTTTTAACCATATTTTATCTTTGTGTTTATTTTTCACTTGATTTTCTAAGAGATGAAATATATGTTAGTTTCTTAATTAATTTATCTATTATAGGATCACCACTGTGACTGATAATTTATATTTTTCATTCAAATTGAAATAATGATATTTATGATGTTCATGTAATATATGATATGTGTACTAGTCTTTTGATATTTTTATAGGATGCATATAAGGTAATGTAATCAACATGTTTTGAAGCATTTATCGTATAATATCAATTAGACTCATGTTATATATTTTTACACTTTTAAAATCATTTATTATATATTTATGTTTCTTATGAGGCAACTGATATCTAGATAAAGATACATGGTTGACACTAGTATAATCTGCACTCATTATATATTTGTTACTTATTTTAATGAGACTATCTTTCAAATGAACTACTAATTTTATTAAAACTCTTTTATTGTCTTCTTCACAGTTATGATTTTATCTTCAATGGATTCAAAACCACAATCGCTATGGATATTTGATTCAATATGGAGAAAAACACCATCGATAAGACGTTTGGGAGGGATAGGCTCTTCCCTTATTTTGGGATATTCATTGAATATATATTATTTACTTGCTTCATGTTGATAAATATACAATAAATAATTATTACTGATTAAAAGATGAATTATCATCATGTGGTCATTCTATGCTAGTATTATGATATTATGGCACAAGAGTATCATCATGTGAAGATAAGAATAAGGTGTAATTAAATTCAAGATCATGAGATGGGATATAACTAATTTATTAGTTCAAACATGTATCTTGTGTTGTGTTAAGGTAAGAGTAAGGAAGTTTTTCCTAATTTCTTGATGAAGGGAAAGAGCTATGAATGTAGGCCAAATGTCTATTATTTTTAAATAAGGATATTATCATCAATATTAGTAGTAACTTTAGAGATTAAATATTACTTTGAAATACCCTTATTAATAAATCTTGTTTTGAAAATACTTTGGTCTATATTTGATAAATTTACTTTTGAATGTTTATTTACGTTAAACATGAATTTTTATTTTTTTTCTAGATTATTAACCATTGAAGAAGGTAAAGAAATTTACCAAGGGGAATATAAATATGAACTTGATGAGAAGTCACATTACATATTTAAAAAATAATAGAATTGTCTATTCATTTACATATCATTAATACCATAATAATTAACTTAGGCTTCTTTCGTAAGATTTTACTTATTATGATTTTTCCATTCATTATCGTAAGGAAGAAGTAGAACATGATTATAGAACAAGTGAAATTTACCATCCATTATATATATGATTAATTTAAGTAAATAAAGTATAAAAAAATATAACACTTAGTGCCATCAAGTAATTATGCATGTAAAAAATAAATATCTACTATAAATAGAATATAAAAATACTAATTTATGAATGGTGACATAGGAAAGAGTTTTAATGATTTTATGGTATCTATAATATACTTGCTCAATCATTCATTAGTGTCATTTAAATAGTTCAGAGCAATAAATATATAGGAAAAATCATCCCTGTAGTCAAGTAAATACATTTTCAATGTTACATTAGATCAACTTTTTTGGGTGATACACTCCGCTTAGGTTCACCATAAATCAAAATAATAAAAGAGGATTCATTTGGTATAAATAAGAAGACATACATTTTTGATATATCATGAGGTACATAGAAATTATAATCTATGTTTATTTTTTTATAATGGATATGAGTATTGGGATAAAAATCTCACACTATTATGTATGTAAAATAGATCACTATGCATCCCATATCGATAATCATTAAGTATTTTAAAAACTATCATAACATAGTATATAATAATTAGTAAAAGTAAATATGAATAAAATATAAATATTTTTGTGTATAAATATCAACAAATTTAAATCCAAGGTCAAAAGGAAGATCTTATGTATCATATTTATCTAAGGTGATAAGATAATTTCATTAGTGTCAAATTAAACCTAAGGCTGAATAAGATTGAATGATTATGTGTTGAATTTATATATAATTTTTAAGGTTATTTTATTTAAGATTCAATAATTTACTATAATTTGAATTAAATATCAAGACAAAACTCAAGCAACCAACAAACAATGTTATTAGAATACCTGGTATACATGAATGCTTAATTTATATTAAATTAAAAATTATTGAAATTGATATACTTGAAATATACATATTTAGAAGTAAAATACATAATTTAAAGAATTGGAAGTTAGATAATAATATTTAAGTAACCAATATAGATGAAAACTTCAATAAAACATTCTAGGATAACTTTTTAGATTGACTATGATTATGAATTCCATGGAAAGACCTATGTTTTATGTCACATCCAAAAATAAGAATACAAACATTGTTAGGACAAGGTCACACTATAATTATAGGGATTAACTTTGACATTGTCTACTTATTTTGGTGATATCTTGGTTGACTATGAAAATGATTTTTGAATCTTGATTTGTGCCCCTATTTGTGAGGGTTTACTAATTTCTTATGTTTGTGGATTTATCATGTGGAAAAATCAAAACACAAAAACATAAATCCTAAAAAATAAATGAGTTTTAAATAAATTTAAAATATATGGAACATGCTTATACTAATAGTTTAGGTATCCTAATAAAAACCATGTAATATAAGTGTTACTTACATAGTCTAAATTGCCCTTAGGATGATGTAGTTTTCCATCCTATGATGAGTTTGTGATCTGTGATTTTTGAAATACATGAATGTATTTATAAAGTGATTTAAATAATTGAATTTGAATGAAAAGTTTATTATTACTATTAGAGTGCAAAAAATTTGAAAAAAATAGTGGTTTTTCGTGTAGTGTGTCATAAAATTTCCAAGTGATTTTGAGATATTTTATAGATATTTGATGTGATAATATATGAGAAACATTTAAATATTTAAGATAAAAAATATTGATATGTGTTTAATATGGGTTATGTGTAGTGTCTTAAATTTAAAAAATGCTACTAGAGTATGGGGATAAGGGTATGCTAGTGGACAAGGCTAGAGTACAGCCTTATCCTATAAGGATTAATACTTATGGAAAATGTATGACATGTTATTATACATATATTATTGATGGATAAGTTATGTTATAATTATTTTTAAGATAACCTATTTAATACTTAATTCTCCCATATGTACTTCATTTGAACATAATAGCATGTAGGCCAAGTAAAATAAGGATATAGACTTTAAACATTTAAATTAATTTAATGATTAAATTATAGTGAATATAAGGAATAACCAAGGATCAAAATTTATGCATGTTTCATGGTTGACTCCCTAAAACTATCCTATTTATTTTTTATTAGATAAAATTTAGGTGCCTTGTGGGTGTGTAGCATTTTGTATGTTCTAGGTAGCCTTGAAACCAAAGTTGAGGCCTTATAATCAAGTTGGAAGAGTGGATCTGAATGAGAAATATTGGACACATGTCCTTCCATTATTAGATGTGAATAACATAAACTCGTTCCATTTTGATAGACATTATTTATGTTCCATCTCACTCAGACCTAGTTATATTAAATAAGAGGAGATGTAAAAAATTAGAAGATTAAAGATTAAAAAAATTTAAAAAATAAGAATTTGGATTCCTATAGTATTATAAATAGGTATTGTACCAATTATTACTCTTCACCAAATATCCATGTGTGTAACTTATTCAAGAATAAAGATTATACTAAACGATAAGAAGGGGGAACTGATGTAGTTAAATAAAAAACATTAGACATGGTAAATAATTTTAATGGAAATGAAAAATTTGAATTCCCAAAAAAATTAGTTGCTCGAAGTGACATGTAATATATTGTTTTTTTTTTTTTTTTCTTTAAAATCCTACTTGAATTAAGTCAAGTTTGTGTTGGCTTTTCATAAATGGTTTTCAATCCAAATTTAATCTTTATATAGTTTTTATATGTCCTACCGTATGTGATGAACCATACTTGGGCCTTAGATATTTTTTGAAACATAATGGGATTAGAAGTTGATGAGGGTCATAGATTCCCTATCAAAACACATGGGTAAGAGGTGAGCACTCCCCTTTCTTCCTACAAAATTGTAAAATATCTGGAGATGGTCAATTGTTCAAGATTGAGGAAACCTATTATAAATTATTTGTATGCATCCTCTATTCCAAAAAAATATAGTTAAAATATTTGTAACCTAATTATTCTTTATATTGTGAAAATTGTAAGTCAAATAATATATGTTTCTTTCATTTTGGTTACTGTCAGTAAGTCCTTGTAATAAATTAATGTTTTTACACTATTTTTAATTATTGATGATAAGTATTGATGCTTTCTATAGTGAAAAATTAAGGAGGAATGTTATTCCTCTACCTTATTAATGCTCATGTGCTCATATATTTTATATCATTGATATTCTAGTTATTCTAAAATTTATTTCAAAGGTTGTAGTGTTTCACACTTATATAGTGTAGATGTAATTAAGTATTAAAGTGTTTTTATTGTTCAAAAGGCATTATATATTATTAAATTATTTTAAATTAACTATGTTTAATATGTTGTGATATGATAAAAAAACATTACTCCCTATTACGAATATTTGTTTGATGGATATAAAGCTGGACATCACAATAATTTTATGTGATGTCTTTATGCCAAGATGTTGGGCACACTATTATGTGTAGTTAATTAGATGAGGGACACAATTAAAGAAAATAAATCCCCTTAACTTCATTTTTACCACCTAAGGTGATTTGGGGATCAATAGGTCAAATTGAGTCCAAATGAATTAATTAATCGATTGGTAGAATGGGGGTTACACATAGAGAATATAAAGCCTTATCAAACTAATTATGCACACATTATGTGATTTTGGGATAATTTTATCCTAATTGACTCATCCATTTATCTAATGGATAGTTTAGTTGAATTAGTGGCATAATTAGGATAAATTGTGCCCCATCAACCTAATTTTGAATACATAAAAATATTTGATGCTCAAGTTTTTGTAATTGATTCCTTGGTTTGTTCAATTGGGGATAAATTTTGGGAAATTAAAACCCTTCATCCTAATTGTGACCATATGATGTGACT
This sequence comes from Torreya grandis, assembly GCA_037957365.1. Lineage (NCBI taxonomy): Eukaryota > Viridiplantae > Streptophyta > Pinopsida > Cupressales > Taxaceae > Torreya > Torreya grandis. The sequence continues at coordinate 968,810 of JARHVA010003606.1, read as the reverse complement.
TAGGGATCAATCAACCATATTTGAGTCCCCCATTCATCTAATTATTTGATTGGTTTAATGGGGGATTTAATTAGGTAATATTTATAGATCGTAATGTAATTATAACCACCTAATGGGATTTACAGCTCACTTTATCTAAATTTATTCCCCAGTCAACCTAATTAATTAATTATTTCAATGAAAGATGAAATTATGGGAAATCAAACCAGATCAACTTAATTTTGACAACATAATGTGATTTTAGCCTTTGTTTTCCCTTATGTAATATTATATTCAACCCATCACTTAATTGGTTTAATGGATGTATTTACTAGTGTAAATCAATCCACCTTAACATAATTACAACAAGTTAATGTTGTTTTAGGATAAATTTACCTAAATTTATTCCCTAATTTAACTAATTCCTTGATTGGTTTAATGGGGGAGATAGTTATAGAATACATTGTACATTTCCAACAAAATCATGACCACCTAAAGTAATTTGGAGCTCAAATTTTGATAACTATGTCCATAATTCAAAAAATACTCGCATGGGTGGATTTGAAAAGAACATGTGAAATTTAGCCCCTAACTTGATTAAAAAACCCCTAATGAAATATTAGACTTAATTATCCCTAATTGGATCTCCTGTTTAATTAATTTATTAAGTGGCATAATTATGGATGGGATTATATAAATTCACTCATCTCAACCTAAATAAGAATAATTAAGATGTTTGTATTTGTAATTATCCTTCATTAAAACCACCATTAAATTTGATAGCTGATTGGTTCATTCGAGGAAGTAGTTATAGGAAATCAAGGCTCTTAAATCAAATTATGACTAATTATAAATTTGGTGGGTATTTTACTGAAATGAATATCCCATTGAACCAATTAGTAGATTGGTTCAAATAGAGTTTAAATTAGGAGAATTTAATTACCCTCAACCTAATCATTTTCACCTAAAGTTGATTGAGGATAAATTTGTCCTATTTGACTCTCTCATTGAATGAATTGGTCAATTGGTTTTATTTGGCAATAAATTATAAGAAAATGATTCAAGCAAATGTAATTCCACCTACATAATGGGAATTAGGGATTAATTTAATTTAATTTATTCCCCCTTTAAATTAGTTAGTAAATTGGCTCATTTGAAAATGTAAGAAAGGGAACTCGAACCTCTTAAACCTATTTTTTACTACATAAAGTGATATGGGGCCAAATTTTATACAATTGAGTTGAATATTCCAATAATTTAATGGTTCATGAAATGGGAGATGAAAATAGGGAAATCAAATTCCAAAACCCTAATTAAGAATAGTTTATGTGATTTGGTCCTCCACTTTTTGTAATGTACTCCCCCATTGAACCAATCAGTAGTTTACTTTTAATGGACAATCCAATTAGGGAAACCCGAGCCCACTCAACCTAATTATGACCAATTGAATTAATTTAAAATTAAATTCTTTGTAAATAAGTTCCCCTTTGAATGAATTTAGAAATTATTTCAACGGAGGGAAAAAATAAGGGGAAATCAGACCTACTCAACCTAATTCAGATTGCCTAATATGATTTCAAGCTCAAGTTTAATTAATTGAGATCCCCATTATTTTAATTACTTGATTGGTTTAATTAGATATGTAATCATGGGAAATCAAGCTATATCAAATTATTTATAAATACCTATTATTATTTAGGGTTCAATTTCCCTCAAAATTGGCTCTCTTTTTTAACCAATTAGTTAATTGTATCAATTAAGGATGAAATTAGTTTATGTTTACTCCACTCAACCTAATTGATATGACTTAAAGTTATTTGGGTATAAATTTTCCTTAATTGACACCTCCATTGAACCAATAATTTGATTAATTCAATTGGGGATTCAATTAGTGTAAATTAAACCCCCCTTAACATGATTGAGACTACTTAAAAATGATTTAGGGATATTTATTGCCAGATAAACTTCACCATTAAACCAAGTTTTCCACTGCATCATTTTTCAATGCGATTATGGTAAATTGAAACCCATAAAACTAATTTTACCACCTAAAGTGGTTTCATACTCAATTTATCCTTATTTACTTCATTTGGAAAATAAGTGTAGAACACACAATTTCAAGCTAAATGAGACAAATATGAGTCAAAATACCAATCTGCCATAATGTGTAAAATCCCACCAAGTGAGGTGTATATATTATAGATTAATTAGTAACTCCTCTGCAAAAGGTGGTAAATAGATCCTCATAATTGAGTAGAAGATTTAAACCCATACCCAATCATGGGATTAATTCCTAATCATCTAGTCATCCTGTACAGCTAAGAAAGCCTCTCAATGAAAATAGGAAAACTACATGTGAGAGAAAAATCCCATAATAAATAAATACAATAAAAATAATTAATTGATACTCTAATAACCCACACATAAGCACAACTTAGGTGGGTAGTGTAAAAAAATAGGTCCTAAATCTAGACGTGATATAGTACCCATATATAAATTAATCCCTCATAAAGTAGAAAAAATTAGGAAACTAGAAGGAAAAATCCTCTTCGCCACGAGAAAAAGAGACATAGACATAAAATATGATGCTCAAAGTCCCTAACCCTATAAGATGATGCTATAACATGCCGAACCTCAATAATATACCATTAGTTAATAACGTGATCTCTATAAAATATTTGGTGAATATGTATATTATAGGTTTTATCATTTGGATGATGTCCCCATGAATGACCTCTTTGATGACATGAATATTAATCTATATGCATTTAGTCCATTGATGGTAAACATGATTCCTATAAATATGAATATTAATATGGTTATCATAGTATATTATTATAGGTCACCTTAACTATATATTGAAATCTATAAGAAAAATATAAAATTAGATGGATTTAGTGGTAGCACTAACAACCCCATTATACTTTGGCTTCATAGGTGATAAATCAATAACATTTTACTTCTTGCCTGACAAAGTAATAAATCCTAAACCAATAAAGAAAATGTAACTTGAAATGGGCATACTATTATGAATATTTCCATCCCATCTAAGTCAATATAGTAAATCAAGTCAATGACAATATCAGTTTTATAGTGAGTCTTGAATAAATGTGTAATTTGAATATATTACAAGATCCTTTTATCTACCTTCTAGTGTATCCCATGGGGTTCTTGTATGAATTTGGAGATAAGGCCCATTGAATATGATATGTCAGGTCTATTATGTGTCAAATACATGAGGCTACCCATAAGTTGTCGATAAAAGGTAACATCAATCAAAGGTAAAATACATTTTACCTTGGTATTTACTCTAGATACAAAAGGAGTTAGAGTTGGATTACAATCAACTATGTCAAACTTAGCAAGTAGATCAAGATCATACTTAGGTTGTCTAAGAGTGTTCTTTGAGTGAGACTAAGAAATATGAAACCCAAAGATGTAATGTAACATGTCTAAGTCTATCATGGAAAATCTATCTTGAAGATCTTATTTCACTATTTTAATAGATGAGGAATAATTCCTAACAATTAAAATATCATAAACATAAATAACTAGAATCACAAGTTAATCATCCTTCTATAAGATATAGATGTTTGAATCTTAATTTCATCTAATGAATATTACTAAAATAAGGAAGAAATTCATCTTACATACTAGGCCTATGGGGACATTTTGAGGCCATAAATGGATTTATGAATTATACACACAAAGGAAGGGTCCTTGATAAATCATAGTTGTTACTCCATGTAAATCTCCTCCTCAAGATAACCATTTAGAATGACACTCTTCACATCTATTTGATAAACATACCAATGATTGTATGTGTGATTATGATAGTGCTCATTTTGGTGACTGGTGAAAAATTTTCAATGGAGTTGATGCCAAACACCTATGAGAAAATTTTCTCAACTAATTATACTTTGAAATTTTCAAGGAACCCATTTGTTTCATACTTGGTCTGATATTTCCATTTTCACCAAACCATATTTATTCCCTTATAAATAAGTGTCAAGTGATAAGTGTGGTTCCTTATGAATATACACCTCATTCATGGTAGAGTCCCACTGAAGAATATATGATGCCTCTCAAAAAGTATACAGATTTAAGGTAGAGAAAAAAAAGCATGTGGCTGATTCTAAAACTCTAAACCTATTTGACTATCATGTAAAAGATCTCAAACACATGTACTTGTGATCTACATTATCTTTGTAACCTTAAAAGGACAAAAATTCGATCAGTTAGGTAGAGAAATATCATCCTCTAAAGTGTGACCATATATGGATGGATACGAATCCTGACCACTACTCTCACTATTATAACTACAAGAAGTGTCCTCAGCCTATATAATGTGCTCAAGTTGATCTGAATCCCCTAAATCAAATCCAAAGGAGTCCTAAAAGTGAGATAAGTCTCATACATTGAGTCATTGGGACTCTCTTAAAAGTGAACACTTCTCTCGATGAATAACTCATGTGTGCTTAGATGAACAAGGTGGTATCCATTGACACCATTTGGATAACCTATGAAGATGTAAGTCTTATTCTAAAATTCCATAGCATTATGTTTCTTCTTAGGTATACAGTTCATGTCTAGATATCTAAAGACACGAAGATGCTCAACTCTAGGCTTCAAATTGAGTTATGCCTTTCAAAGTTTTATGGGTAACCTTATTCTCGATGTATTAAGCATAATTTATTGTTTCATCCTAGCACTATGGTGCAAGTGACTTAGAGTGAATCATATAGTTAGACATCTCTTTCAAGGTCCCATTCTTACATTCTGTAACTTTGTTATGAGGATTATATGGATCTATATGCTTGAAATCAATCCCCTCTAATGTCCAATACTTCTTATATATATTACTGACATACTCACCCCCTTTATTTTTTATATGAACCTTGATGCTTTTCTTAAATTATTTCTTTGAAATAACTTTGAATTATCGAAACTTGTTAAAAACTTCAGAGTTATGTCTAAGGAAGTGAACCCATGTGTACTTTGATAAATCATCAATGATGGTAAGGACATATTTATCCCTTATGAAAGATAGACACAGAAAAGGCCTTGATACATCAAGTTTACTAATTCCAATGCTTGTGAAGACCGCCAAACGTTTCCTTTATCAAATCTCTCTTCAAGATATTTCTTCAGGGTACAACTCTCACAAAAGCCTTTAGATAAATGAACTCTAGGTAAACTTAAAACACTATCATTTTTGTTGATATTTTATAGGTAGTGGTGGTTTAGGTGGCCAAACCACTAATGCCATAATTTTTTAAATCCATCTTAATTAGTCATTAATATAGTCAAAGATGAATCATGTATAAATTGTGAGAAGTTATATAAATTATCTTGGTGATCTTCGCTACCCACTACCACTATTGAATTACTATATAACTCTTCAATCATTATTTAATCTGGCAAAAAATCTACATTCATTCCTTTATTAATATAATTGATTTGGTACATTGATAGGAGATTAGTTGAAAGTTATGGAACACTTTGAATATTTTTTAATATTCTTCCATCCATTTAAAGAAACCATCTCCCTGCAACTTCTATTGAAGTGTCATTACCCAATGTGATATAAGACATGATGCAAGGATCTAAGGAAGAAAATTCTAATTTTGTAAATCCCGCGTTGTGGGAAACACTCAAGTTAATAACCCATGGAGAGGTTAAATTATCAACTACTACAATAGCCTTGCGTTTTCCTTTCTCTTTATCTTTGCCTTTTTTCTTAGAATAATCTTGATTTGATGCATTCTTATTGATAAACATAGGAAAACCTATGTTGTTATTTTATAGAGGATGAGTTAGGTGATCAATTTGTCTATTCATGCACTTGTGTTCATTGTGTCCATTTTTATTTCAATAGACACACTTAACCTTCTCTTTCTTAGGTTTGTCATTGGAAGAGGAGGTTTCAATAGTATTTTTGGCATAGGGTGATTATTTATTCCTCTCTTGATCCTTGTTCTTTTCGTATTCTCTTTGTTGAAGCCTTATGTTTCCCATTCCCAAAAATTAGGTCTTGAGATTTTGACTACTTCAAAGTGCCCATTTGTATTAACTTGTGTTTGTCCCGAGTCAGGTCAATAATAAAGTCATCTAAAGAAGGAATCTTCCATGTAGTGTCTAGTGTACTTTTAATGGAATGGAAGGTAAAGATAAATATAGAGTAATTTGGACTATTTTTTAGAGTATAGAAAGAATAAATTGGTTATATCTCTTCTCTATACAACATTCTTTCAACTATAATCTTAAATACTTAAACTTAGTTAAGAAATTATAAAGGGTGTTGAAACTACTAGCAATCAAAGTAATGAGTTCATTCTCTAGTTCATGCCCTCTCATTACATCTAGCTTCCCAAAGAGCTTATATAAGGTGGTTAAGACTTCATTAGGGGTTTTCATAGAATCTACATGAAAGAGAAGACCACAAGCAATTGATAGACACAATAACCCATTAACTTCATCAAAACAGTTGTGTCATTAAACTTTTTATGCTTATGTATTAAGTTTAGTTTCATGACCCATTGTTCTATTAAGTAAAACCTTAATCCTTAATATAACTTTTATTTAACTTTAATATTCAATGGAGTTAAATGGTAGTAGAAGATTAATTAAACTTGTATCCATTGTATAGAAATAAAGTTTGTAATAATAATTGTCATTTTAAATATAATTAAAATAGAATGAAGGAGTATCTCGAAAATGGTAAACTCCCCTGAAATATCAATGATTAACCCTCCAAAACTTTCAAAGAAATGCTTACTCAAAAAACATCAAAGCCGAGCATACATCTTGAACAACTATTATAAATATAAGAAAATACATGATTTCTCTAAACAAAACGAGGACATTGGACTCAACTGAAAATACATCTCAGAACAGGACACAAAATCCACCACTTTCATTTTTTTTTTAATGACACGTAACACAAACTTTCTCAATTTAATGTAATATTAAAAAAGAGATGATCATAATATACGATACAAAAATGGTAATGGTAACAGCTGCAATTCATAAACAATAACACGTATCCAACTATTTATGCATTATTTATTTCATAGAAAATCTTCGTGGAACGTTCCTCACCGAACACTCGGTGCGCGGTCCTTCAACGTAGGCGCATTGAGTATGTTAAGGCAGCTATACTTTATCGGCAACACCTCCAACAGGCTTCCCGGCGATTTCCGCCATGACTTTCACAACCAGAGTTTATAGAAACGCCAATAATTATCCTCTTTCACTAGGAATCACTAAAATAGTTTCAAAAAGTTAGGCTTGTCACGGCTTACGTCTCCAATACGCGTGTATAAATGCTTTTCGGTAACGTATTCTTCATCAATCCGATGTTGTCTGTTTTTTCTGATTATAATGCAAGAGGCACATGTTTGGGAATCCCTATGTTTATCAAGAGGTGTATATCTATATATATAGAGAGAGAGAGAGACAGATACATAACAACTTTTCAAGAGAAATCATGCTCTTCTTAAACTGTACGTTATATATAATGTCATCAGAAATGGGATCCTAGGAATTGGCTCTGGCAATGAAGAGACCCTTGAAGACGGAGCAAGAAGCGGCGATTCATTCAGAGCTTGGCAGACATAATTCCAAATATGAGAGCTTTTCATATATAATGGCTGTTTTGGTTTCCATGCTTTTTCTTGTTTCTCGTCCTCTTCTCAATGCAAGCACACTCGTATTGAACTAGATGGTCCGTATTGGCCTACATAAAAGAGTTTCTAAGATTATGCTACAATGCGATTTACCCGTTGGGGAAAACACGTTTCCATCCGTAAATTGTAAAAATCTAATCAATATGTAAAGCTTTAGAAACAATTTTACAATCATATACCAAAAAAATTGTAATCTTTTTGCCCTTTGGAAAACACAAATGTCAGATAGTTACTCATGTTATGTTCTGAGTACAAGAATTACATAGCTGGAGTTTAAACCGACTTGCATATTGTTTCTTTTTCATTTGACTTGGGTTCCAACCTTTTGATTCTTAGATATTTGTTAATTTATTTGTAATTATTCTTGGGAATTTATTTTCTCTTTTCCTCGGTTCTTCTCTCCTAGTTGATTTTTTTCATTTTGCATCTTTGTCCTTTTTATTTTTCTTACTTGGATTGAATATTGTATGATTATGTCTAAACATGTGTTTTAAAGGTTGTTTACTTCTTAGAAAGCAAGTCATTCAAATATTATATGTTATTACTACACTTATTATTTATATCATTGCATCTTTTTGGGGGCAAAGAACTCATATTTTACGTTGACACAATTTGTATTATTGGTACAACGCTACTAATATTTTGGCTTCCTATAGGACCCATTTAGTAATCTTACATTGTTTATATATTTTTATTTATATGAGGTATGTTACTTTTATGTTGTAGTGTTTACATTTTTGGTTTGTGGTATATTATTGATGTAGAAAAAATCGGCTAATTTTTCAGAGGTCATAATGTTTGACTCGTAATTTTGTTTGAGCTCTTCTAAATGTTAAAACGATCGTATCAAAAAGTTTGATTCTTCTCGAAAGTGCTCTATCCCTTTAGGTTTGATTTCAATATTTTTTGGAGGCCAAATGTGATCATCAGAGGGTCTGAAATTAATATTTAATGACTTTTTTTGAGAATTTTCTATTTCTAAAAATTATATATTTTTAGAACCGGACGTCAAATTTAGTTGAATTTTGTCTCATAGATTATTTCTAGCATTTATGATATTTAGATAAATTTTTAGAGCTGTGCACATTTGCATGTGAAACTTACTATAAATAACAACTACTAAAAATAGATTTTTTTTAGATTTTAGTTTTTTTCCTAATTTTATATGTAAACTCTAATTTATGAGTTTAGGCTTCTTTAAACATGGTTTGGGTTTGTAATTATTTCAAGTTATTCAATATACATCAATACAAATTATTTTTTAAAATCTTGACCTATTAATAATTTTATTTGTGTTGTTAGTATTTAGGCTCATTAACTACTCATATACTTATATTGATGACCTTTTACCCATGTGGGGGTATTTTCAAATCTTATTTTTCATTGATTATCTTTTCCCATGTTAGATATATTTATCATGTGCTCTTGTGTTTATATTATTTACCATATTTCCATGTGATTGTATTATTCATGCACTTATATTGATCATATCTGAAGCTTTTTTTTCATAAATTTACATATACCATATAATCTTCTACAATTATATATTTCTATGATAGATATGCCAATAATTTTATATTTCATCTTATATATAATATAATTAATACCTTTTTTTTTGAGATATGTAGGAAAAATATGTTCATCTCAAATTTCAAAATGAGGACATATATTTTTCTCATATATATATATATATATATTAAAAATACAAAACGTATTCAAATCATCATTAAGATATTTTAAAGATATTTCTTAACTTTGATTGTTGTAACTTTATAATTATTTATCTGACCTTGATTTTTTGTCACTAAAAATTGCACTAAAAAATGAATCCATGGTCTAGAATAAATTTTAAGGCATGCAATGTTTTGTTTTTGCATTTAATGTCACCTTTGCGAAGTCAATTTTATGTCACCCAAGTATTTTATTTTTGAATTTAAAAAATTAGATAGATAAATAAATAAATCAATAATGTCTCAATTTTTAAGGCATTTTTAAAGGGTAATTTTAAGATATCTCTGTCATACGTTACCTCAGCATGTAACATTAAGGTATGTTTGAAGGTTATGTTTGGGTATCTTTAGAGTTGATATTGTAGTGTCTTTGAAAGATGGCCTTGGCATTTATATAATAGTGGCATTTGGGATTAATTTATTTTGATTTAAGTGTCACCATTAAGGAGCAATGTTGGGTTATTATTAAAATAGACTATATTTTCATATTTGAAGTGATTTAAGTTTCTGAATTAAGGATATTTTTGTAATAAAAATAGATTAATTTAAATAAAATAATAAATTATTATATATGGATATAAAAATTGTCATTGAGAAAAACAAAACATTTTTGTATTAGTATTTAAAATAAATTTTCTAAGATGATGCTAGAGAAAGAGGGAATGAATATTGTGTTAAATATAGAAAGAAGGTGTGAATATTGTGTTGAATTGATAAAACTAAATCATCATTTTGAGAAAAAATATAGCATATTTTTTTAAAGTATCTAGAATGAATTGACTATTTTCCTAATTGGGCATTTGAGCTTATTTATTGAAGGTTAAATTGAATATTACTGTAATAAATTGAGGGAAAATTAGGTGTGATGATTTGTAAAATATAAATGTAAAGACCCCATATTTTTCATGTACATAATTTAATCTCAATAAATTAATTAAATATGTTTTAATAATTCATTTCTAATCATATAATAGATATATGTACTTTTATTTCATGCCCACTCGTTCCAAGAGGGATAGATTAAATTGATAATTTATATTATTAAACATTTTCGTATGTGTTGCAATTTACTGTTAATGAGACTTTTTTATTTTTTAGATATTCTTGAGAGCTTACCTTTGCGATGGAAAAACTATCAAATTACCTGATATTGTTTAATTGTTTGATTTTCTTATGCACTCTAGGTAGGTGTTATAATTCAAGCCCCTATTTCAAGGTCTCAAGAAACTATCAAGGTTCAGTGTAGACATGGGATGAACCTAAATTTGAATAGGGAATGCTAACCAAATGTATTTAATACCCCAAAACATGCCATGAGAGGCATGAACATTAATGATATTTAAATTTCTTTTTGCACTTCTCCTCCTAATTCAACCCCTATGTCTCATAGTAATTCTAAATAAATGCATTCATATTGAAACATAAATGTACGATTATACACATTGAAAAATATTAAACCAATTACTCAATTTTTTGAAACTGAGCCCCTTATTAATTTAATTACTCATTAGTTCAAACTAGCATAGAGTTATGGGATATATCAAGCCCACTTAACATAATTATAACCACCTAAAATGTTTTAATAATTAATTTTCCTTAACTAATCACACATTTGAATCAATTAGTCAATTAGTTACATGAGTGATGAAATTAATGTAAATTGACCCCCCTCACTTGCTTTCAAAATTGAATGTAATTTGGAGCTAAATTTATTTCTCCTTACAAAAACTAAATCCCCATCAACCTAATTAATACCAATTAATAATTATTAGATATCAATTTTTTTATAGTATCAATAATTTCACAATATGATCCATTCCTTGTGGCCAATTTACAATTTGATCCCCCATCTAATCACTTATCTTTGGCATGTATTACTAGATATTCATGATTTTATTTTGTAGATTATGTTCAAAAGGTAGGTGACTATATCAACCCTATCAAATTTTGATCAATCTCCTTTAGACAAGCATCCATTGTCACCTTTTGAAAATTCTTGCTAATAGTTTCTTGAGATTCCTTCACATTGTCTCGACCATAATTGTTATTGCTAACCCTAGCAATCATGAAAATAAAAAAAATAAATCATGCAAATATTTTATGTTTTTAGTTATGTTGTCATTATATATATCATACATATATTAGGTAAAGAACCCACACTTGTGCTTTATGTTTCCACATATTATATTATTCATACTACACTATTCATATCTCAGGCACACCTTTTAATACTCATGCACTTATAATGATCTATTTTTACACATGTGGGAGATTTTATGCTCTTATGATTACATTTTTTTAATTTCTCAGGTCAAACATATTTCTCATGTGATTACATCAATTACCTTCTTCCCATGTCGACATATTACTCATATAGTTATATTAATCACAACATAGGCCTCTTCCATTAAATTTATTTATATTGTACAACTTTTCAAGATGATATATTTATATGTTAAACACACCAATGATTTTACATATTATCTTAAATAAAATGTTTGTAATCCCTATCTTTTGACATATGTGCATAATCACCGATTCATATAACATATCAAAATGGGGACTTATATTTTTATCATTTTATAGACACTCTATATACAATGCATTTATTACAATATTTTCTCTTATATATGATTGACGTTAGATTTTATTTCTCATCAATTTAGCCAACATACAATGCATACTCCTACTAAAATTATTATATATTAAGGATATATTTTGGCATTGATTTTAGTATATTTCATATTATTTCTTTTGCCTTGATTATTTGTCACTAAATATTTCACTCTAAAACATGAGCAGGTTTTAACATAGATTTAATGGTATGCAATACAAATTTTTGACCATTTAAATTTGCCTTTTAACATTGTGTTTATGTGTCATAAATATTTTATTTTTTCAAACTTTAGAAACATAATATCTTTAAAGTCACATTCTGGAGGCATATTTAGAGGCTGATAGTAGGATATCTTTAACAGTCGTTACATTAGTAGGTAACATTAAGCTACTTTTAGAGGTGATTTTGGGATGTTTTTAAAGGTGATGTTGCAGAGTCTTTAAGAAATGAAATTGAGATATCTTTAATGCTTATTTTATGTTGTCTTTACTATGATTCAAGTTTCATCACTAAGGGCTGATTTTGCGATGTTCTTAAAGGATAATTTATTTCTATATTTAACATGCCTTCAATAGCTAAATTAATTTTTATTTAATAAATTACAACATTTTTTTAGAAGCAATAATAGACTAATATGTCTAGGTAGAAAATTTACCATTGAAAAAAAAAATGTATCATTTTGATTAACATTTGTAATAAATTGACACGGAGGATATGAGAGAAAGAGGCCATGAATTTTGTGTTCAATTTAGGAAGAGTGCACGAATATTGTCTTACATTTAAAAAATTATGACATCATTTTAATAAAACTAGAGCATCATTTTTTACATTTTGCAACAAATTGAGTATCAAGCTAATTTAATGAAGGTAAATTGAAGTTTTCATACAAAAAATTAAGGTTAAATTATATATATTTTTATTGAAATGAGGTTAAATTAGTTATGGAGATTTGAAAATATTAACCATAAAGATCCCATCTTTTTCATGTACATTTTTCCAACTCAATAATTTCATTACATGTTTTTTAATTATTAATTTTAAATATATATATATATATAGATATATATATATATATATAAACAGGTAATATTTATTCATTCTATTAGGGGTAGATGAAAATACTTATACATGAAATCATTAAAAACATTAATAAGTATAGCCTTTGACCCTTATCAATATTTTTTTCTTATTTTTTTAAATGATTGATATTTTACCTTCATGATGGGAAAACTAGTACCAGTACTTGATATTATCAAAGAATTATTTTTTAGTATACCATATAGCCATGTGTTTTGAGGCAAAACCCTATGTTCATGACTCAATAATTTTTTAAGGTGAAGGGCATACGTGGGATAAAACTAAAGTTTGAAAAGGCAAGTTTGCTAATTATTTTAAATCCCTTGACACTTGACACAAAAACCCTAAAAATTTAAGCTATGATAAGCTCGCAGTAATCTCCTTATCCCATTTTAAACCCTATGACTCATATTATTCCTAAATAAATGTATTCATATTGAAACATACATGTATGATCAAGAAATTTTATAAACATTAATAACACATTTTAAACGAATATCATAATGGTTTATATAAATTTTAAACTCTAAGCATTTTTTGATGAATTATAGCATATATTATCCTCTATATTTTCACTTGAATTCCTTATGATATAACAATATTTCAACTCCTTACATCAATGATAATTTATCTTGGCATATATGTTTTTGTTTAAAAAATATTTAAAAACATTTAATGATACATAATTATAAGTTTGATTTATTTAGATATTTATTTTTAAAACTTTCATCTTAAAAGACAATAAGGGTGATCTAGTTCTGCTACAAATATAGACAAGAGTTAGAGGCTGATCAAGAGGTATGGTAAGGGGCTAAAATTTTGATTAAAAAATGTATGTTTTGAGATAAACCCCAATTGGAATACTAATTTAAATTCTACAGCATTGCCCTCATTCCTAAGGTCTAGTTATCTAACAAATTATTCATAATTGAATCACACATTGAACCAAATAGTTAATTGGTGTGGGAAAATTAAGGTAAGTCATACCCATTTATCATAATTTCACTCAGCAAAGGTGACTTGGGGATTTGTCCTACTTTGACAAAATTTAGTTCCTGATTGAATCAATTATTTGATTAGTTAAATTAGGGATATAAATAGTGAAAAGAAATCCCCATCAAATTAATTGAGACCAATTTAAGGTAATTAGCCTTTAATATCCATAATTTACTCCTGCATTGTGCGAGTCAATATATTGCTTGATTAAATTAAAAAAATAAAGATAAATAGATCATCCCTTAGCTTAATTGTGACTACATATATGGATTTTGTGCTTAAAGTTCCCTAATCGAGTGTCTTATTAAAAATTTTACTCAATTAGTTTAGTGGGAGAAACTATTACAAATAATTGAGTCCCCTAAACCTATTTAAGAGTATAAAATATGATTCAATGGTAATTTGTGCTTAAATAAGTCCCTTATTTAAAAAAGAACTTGATTCATTCAATGGGGAATCAACTATGGAAAATTTATCCCCCTCAATGTAATTGTGACCATTTAATTTGATTTGTGGATCTTTTATCCAAATTGAGTCCCCCATTGAATAAATAACTATGTTAGTTTACTGAGGGATGAAATTAGGTGAATTCAACACCTCTCAACCTAGTTTTCCCCACCTAATATATTTTTGGGCTCAATTTTCTACTATCTAGTCCTAAATTCAACCAAATACTTCTTTATATAATGGGTGACTTGGTTAGGGAAAAAATCTAATTAATCATAATTATGACCACCTAATCAGATTTCATGCCCTATTTTCAAAAATTTTGTCCCTGATTTAACAAAATTCTCAATTCATTTAATTGGGAATACATTTAATGGAAATAAATCCCTTGTAACATTATTTACATCACATAAATTGATTTGGGGTGTATTTTTCATAACCAATCCCTAATCTAAAACAAGTAGTCAAGTAGATGAATGGATAAAAAAATTAATATAAATTGATCTCCCTGACCTAATTGAAACCACCTAATATGATTTAGGGCTCAATTTCACCTTATTAAATCCCTAATAATATAATTTATTAGTTAACATAATATGGTATGAAATTAAGGCATATTAATCCCCCTTGATCTAATTAATACCAATTAATAAAATTTGGGGATCAATTTTACCTAATCGAGTGCCAAATTGAACCAATTGTTTGATTATATTAATTGGAGTTATTTTTTGTTAATATTGATAATCCTTAATGTAATCATGACTACATAAATTGATTTGGTGTCTACTTTTCCTAATTGACTCCCACATTGAACCAATTTGTGAATTGGTTCAATTATGATAAATCTAGCATCTTGAACCTAATTGTGACCACATGTTATGATTTATGGCTAAATTTACTTTTATTTATGACACCATTGGAATAATAAATTAATTATTTTAATGGAGGTGTCAATTGGTTTGAAATTATATCTTCTATGTAATTAAACCACCTAATATGATTTATGGTTGGTTTCACCCAAATAGACATCCCCATTAAACCAATTAGTTTATTCTCTTGATTAGAGACATAAGTAAGGAAAATTGACTCCCATTAACCTATTTCAAACTATTTAAAGTGATTTGGGTAATAATTTTCCCTAATTGATTCCCATACTCAACCAATTACTTTATTCATTGAATATATGACACAAATAAGCTAATGAAGCCCAATCATGATGCATAAAATGAGCCCTAACTTTTGTAGGCCATAAATTTTGATTTGTATATTTGTTTGAGCTCATATTCATGCCAAAATGAATATGTCAAAAATCTTTGTTAGCCATATCCATTCATATTTAGTTATGGATATTTTGATTTTTTTTGGATGCCATGCATGACCATTTGAGGTTTTAAAAATACCATTTAATATTTTTTTTGGTTTTTTTTATATTTTTATAAATTGTATATTTTTTTAATAATATGTGAAATTTAGTTTAAATTTTTTTTATAGGTTAGTTTTAGTGTTTAATTCATTTTTGGATATTTTTATATTTATGTATGCTTGAATGTGAAACTTACTAAATATAACTGCTAAAAATAATAGGTTGAGTTTGTTGATGATGAAATTTATACCATCAATGAATCAACCCTTTCAACTATCATGAAGGTCATGTTAGAATTGTACCAATTTAATCTTGGAGTTCTAAAGGTTCATCTAAGATCTAAAAGATACGAGGGTATTTTTATTACAAAGTTTTTGAAAATAATCAACAAGTTTTCAAAGCAACTTATTCTATTATAATAATAAAAAATGTATTTATAAAATCATGAATCAGTTAAGATAATAATCTATAATCTATTCTATCTGACAAAGAAAACCTATTAGTTAGATAATATTTTGAAGAATAGAAATCTAATTTATTATGTATTCATATGTTAAATGAAATTTCTCTTCTTGATGTATTATTTTACAATCAATTATAGAAGACGAGAGAAAGATAATAGGGTAAATAAAAGAAAAGATAAGAGGACTAAGCTTGTAAGAAAAGAGCTAGATAACAAAAGATCAAATAAAAGAAACTAAGAAAGAACACAACCGTACTCAAAGAAAACTAAGAAAATAATCTAAGTAAGACATAAACATGGAAGAGAAAGACAAATAAATTAAGAGAACAACCTATTAGGAAAACTAACCACTAATCTATAATAACTAACTAATACAAAGTTAAAAGGGAAAGTATTAGAAGATCAAACTAAACTAAAATAAAAACTAACAGAATTAAAATAATAGCAAAGAAACAACTATTAATATAAATCTAAGTAAACAAAATCCATTAATTTAGAAATTTGAAAAAAACTAGAAACTAATTAAAATAAATTCTAAAAATAAAATAAAGGGACTAACAAGTTTTAAGATATGAAATAATTATTAAATGACTAAATTTAAAAGAATAGAAAAGATTATTAATAAACAACTAAATGTATAAACTATGAATAAGACAATTACTCAAACTAAAGTATTAAATAAAGTCAAAAAACCTAAACTTGAATAAATATAAACAATGAAATAAACTATTTAATAGTTAATCTAAGAACATAAAATAAAATGAACTAAAAAGATCAAGTCTAAAAACTTAAAAGATTGTAAATTATAAATAGAAATCAGAAAATAGTAAACTAAGAAGGATTAATCATTATCTAAAAGAAGGACAAAATATAAATAAGAAAATAATTAAAATAGATAGAAACTAATGATTAAAACTAAAACTAAGAAGATAACCTTAAATACAAAAGAAAATCTAATTTAGGAAAAAAATGAAGGATTTAATGATATTAAAGTTTAAGTAAAATAAATTACACAAAGTATGCAAGTCTCAAAAAGAGAGTCATCTTAGCTGAAAAAAGATAACTTTATTGAGAAGACCAAGATTTTTCCTTTACAAAAGCTTGAAAGACAACTTTAAAATTAAAATAGATCAATGAAGTGTTGTAAAATAGCAAAATGTTTATCAATATTCAAACTGAATAGTTGGAATCTAAGCATAAGACTGTAAATAACAATCATCTAAGGATGTCAAACTTAACAAACTTTAGATAATCATTACTAAAAGATAAATAAATCTAGATATACCTAAGTTGTATAAGTAGTTACTAAACCATTAGATAAAGTATCATTGAGTCTATCTAGAAACTTTGTACTATCTCCTAAAAGTTTCATAAAAAAAAGAAAGATAAATGATTGAATTCATAAAATATCTAAGTCCTCAATACCTATTATTATTATGTATTTAAATGAGTACTTTATATCTTCCTACACCTTAAAACTTAGTTACAAAATAAGTTACAACAAACTTTAGTTAGTTATTAGTTATATTAACTAATTGACTTTTAACAAGGTCAATTAATTATGAACTATAACTGGTGAAGGATAGGTTTTAATTAAGACTAAAAAAACCTTAATTGATCAGGTTATTTAAAAATATAAACCAGGGGTACTAATCTAAATGGGTGAAGACCCATATTAATTAATAATAAAATAGAATACATAGTTTAATCATAAAATAAATAAGTAAAAAATTGTTAAATCCTATTCATATTAATCTATAACACATATTTACATAGGCATATATAACTATGTATCAAAAATCTAAAATTCTTGTATTTTAAAAATTATCAAAATTTATCAAAATCTAAAAATTAAAGTATCAAACTAAAATATCAAGTCCTGCCATGAAAGTTGAGCACTAAAATAAAATTTATCTCTTGGACATCCAATAATCCTCTAAATAAGATAACACTTCAATTACGTGTTTATCGTATTCATGAAGACAAATATTGTATTCCATCTCAGTAGTAGGAAATGGCACTAATATCATCCCTAAATCCATGGTGCTATCATCAATATACAACATGATTTTTTTCAACATTTTGACTTTTCTTGGTGTTTCTGGCTCAGATTGACTTTTAACAGTCCTCTTTCCAATAGCACTTTTGGAAGGCATAATGTATATCATTTTCCTTCTTCCAAGATAACCCTAAACTCCTAAATTCAACCTTTAGACCTTAAGATAGGCTCACTATGGGCACTATCTAGATTCAACCTCTTACATTTTCCAATAGGATATATATGAGGAGGGGATGGTGCATCAAAAAAAATGTCCATGTTCCTAATAATTGTAGAATGGATAGTATTTATTTATATCTATGTGAATTACTTTGCAAGTAATGGGTCAATAATTGGTTCAATCCTTTCAATATTAGGAGGCTTTAGTGATAAGTTTTGTGGATTATGATATAAATAGTGAGAATAACTTCTTTAGGAAGGTGTACGGGCTCTAAATCTAAATCCAAAGAAACACCTATTACCACTATAACCCCTATTGGCTAGATTAGTGTGCAAATTATTTAGAATGTCACAAAATTCAAGGTTGGAAGCATTAAATTGAATGGTCATCCTTGTACCTCTAATAAATTTAGGCCCAAAGTTTCTTACATGAAATACATCCTTACAAAAACCTTTGATGGGTTGATTTGTATCATTTTTGGAACTTTTACCTCATCCCCTATTATCATTACTCCTTGATAAACCTATTTGGTTCTACCCAGACATAATGGACAATTTGAAATATAATATTAAAATCTAAGATTGGGAAATAAGTGTCCAGAGATAAAAATTTGAAGGCTATAATAACTCAATAAATGAAACTAAAACTATATCATAAAATAAAATTTATCACACTATTTCAACCATAAATGATGGTGTTTAATCTAAACTAAAATTTGAATTTTTAATCATCATAATTTTATCTGATAAGTTTTAGAAAACTTATGAAATTCATTTTCAGTGCATCATTCATAAACCTTCCAAAAATAGAACTTCAAATTTTCTCAACACATTCCTTTAAAAATAATAGTGAATTTAGATATTAAATTAAATAACACATAATTTCTATAGGGAAACATTTTTTTAACCATCATGACCTTATTCCAATATAATGCTTTATAAAAAAATTAGATGACAAGTGTCAGGGCACCTTAACTTCAATATCTATATTCAATTAAAACAACATTGCTTTAATTATGAGTTTTATCCTTAAATTTTTTTTCATGCTTATCCACTTTCAATTAAAAATACATCAACACTTTTGATTGAAACCACCCAATGTAGTTTAAGAACACAAATATCCATAAATATGTTTTGTCAATGAAACATATTTCAACAAAATAACTGACCAAGTTATTCCAATTATTTATAATCATTTCAAAACTACATCTCAAGATTTCTAAGCTAACTATGAAGTATAAAATATATAACAAATAACCAAAATGAGAAAAAAAAAATACATTCATGACTTTCACAAACCTAAATATTTTCAAATCATGAATATATATTAAATGAAATCTCTATGCACATGAATCTTATAATTATTTTTAATGCAAATCATTTTATGCATGTAAACATACATGAAAATACCATCTCTTTAATATATATATAAATATTTTGATAAAATTAACATATGATTTGAAAAATAAATAATACATATGTAACTTAAGACTGTATACACTAAATTCCTTGAATATATTCAGTGGTCCACACAATTACTAATTCCAAACCCACTTTTTTTTGTCTATGAAAGTACTTAAAAATTCATCATAGATGAGAGTAAAACATAAACCCTAGGTTAAATATCATTTTCAACCAAAAAATATTTATTAACCAATTTGTCTGACAACACTTCAGAACCAAACAAAACAACTTTTGTGCATGTTGACAAATTGAAAAAACTTTGAAAACTTTTCATCATTTACACAAATCTATGCTTGACTACTATCACCTTCAACCACATATAATAAAAACATTCAAAATATCAAAGGAAAATAATATAACTTCAAAACATATGCATGCTAGATAATTTACCAAAACTTATTCCATAACTTTCCTAGATCCAATCTTTATAGATAAGTAAAAACCTTGATAAGTTGATAATTAATACTCATGTTGAAACTGAAATACCTATTCATAAAATTAAAGGCTCAACACTTGATCATTAACCCAAAATTAAATTTAAATAATAATTTTATTTTCTTTCCCAAAAACATGTAAATCACCCTCCACATCAAAAATGACAAACATTCATGACTGACACATTATCAAATATTCTTTCAAATAACTTCTAAAAGTATCAATAAAAATAAGAAAAGACTTACCTTTTACTTTTAAATTCAAATATTTATCTTTCATCAACCAAAAACTAGAGTTTATTATTCATTTATTCTCAGAAGGGTTTCAAAAATTCAAGCACAGAATCATGTAACTTCTTTGTAGACCATTTCATGCATATCAAAACAATATTTCTTAAAAACTTCAAAGAAACCATTTTAACATTCAAATAATTTAGATGCATATGAACTTTTATAAATTTTGTATTATTATCCACCTCTCATTATTTAATAAATACTAAAAGCTTCCACTTTTACTCATGCATATTTGATAGAACTATTCCTTCACGAAAACTATAAACCTTTCATTATCATGAACATAATGACCAATATTGCATAACATACCTGGTGTCACTTTCTCATACATTTTCTTACTACCAAAATCCAAACTTCAACATGACCTCAAAGTACTAGAGCTTCACTCTTGCTAAGGAGCATGTGAGAATGAACCAAAAATCAAAACTTTTGAGACTATATTTTGCCAACTTGCCCTTGTAATCAACTTTTTGACGTGTCTAAATTTGTTTGTCTTACATTTACTAATTGTGCCTAAACAATATAGCTAAATTGTGTATTGACCTTGATAATCTTACCCATAACTATCTCTTCACATGATGTCATTAGATAATGACCATTTTTTAAGGAAAACTCTATTATAATTAATTTTCTTACTACTAAATCTCTGAATGATCTCAAAGCAGCTAAACCATACCCTCGCATTCAATGTTTGTACCAAATTATATATCCCTAAAGGATTAAAATTTCAACTAATTTCTAAATCATCCAAATCAAACATTCATTGAATATGTTTCATGATCAACAAAAATGGACATTGACACTTAGTGAATTATGTAAACCTCATGAAAAACCTAATACATTTGTAACTATCAATTACTTATCATCTAGAATTGTACCATGCAAATTATGATAGGCCCCTTTGGACTTAAAAAAATGAACATAAATACAAACATCTTAAAGTTTGAAAGACTCCTTATAATATTGATATTTTGTTTTTTTAACAATTCTAATGGTTGGTAGCCAAATTTATAAGTCTATGCCCAAAGAGATATGAATAATAGTGTGTATACCTTGATGTTATATTCACTAAATCTGAATACTTATTCAAATATTAAGATGACTAAAACATAGAATATCAAATATTTAATGATGATCTTAACCATGTATTCAGAAAATAAGATCATCATATGAAAGAATAAGGCTACAATTTAGATGAAATAAATATCAACTTAAGCATTTTGGTTCTTTAAATAACCATTATATAAATAGTAATTAATGAAACTGAAGCATACATCAAATGTATGCCTTTAGAATAGTTTTTAAATGTATCAATTTTAAATTTAATGTTTTTCAAAAATTCATATCACCATTATCTATATTGAATCATTAATCAAATCAACTATGAAGATCAAAAACCATTACAAATTTGTTTAAACTAAAAATGTATTTTTAAATTGAAATTGTCTCAAACTAAATTGAACTAAATCATCAAAATAACTGATTAGACACAACTATATATGCATATTTTATTCATTAATCCATCATACTTTTTGAAACCACTTATAAACATAAATACAGTTCAATCAATCATTATTATTTCATAATCAAATATTAATAGAAAAATACTATCAATCAATAGGGTCACTTATATAGTTTTAATTTTTATGATTTTGAATAATTTAAGGGGGTGTAGAAAATAGGCATAACACTAAAGACCTTGCTAGTCAATTTTGTGAAATAAATTTGAGTAGCAACAAATTATCTATCATATAAAACAAGTTTTGTCTTGAGAGTGTGAACTAAGAAAATCATTTATCAAATAGCTAAGTGCAAACCACTTACATAATAAATTTTCTAAGGGATGATTTGTTCGGCTAACATGGTACAAAGAAAAGTAAATGAATAACAAGGAAGTTTAGGATGGATGTGCAATAAATTTAAAATATCTTAAGCATAAAATCTAAAAATGAAGTGATACTATAACAAAAAAATATAACTCACCCATATTAGTCATTTATCATATAAAATTAAATTTATAAGAGTAATTTCTAAAACTAAATGATACTTATAGCACTTTCACATATTCCTTACATTTTTCCTTTCATAATGTGATATTTTCCATCTATGACTTTTTATGGATCATTTTGAAAGCAAAGTAAAGAAAAGCAAAACATGAGATGAAAATAGAACAATAAAAAAATAATGAAACAAAGGGAAAAAAACAAAGAAAAAATAAAATAGAAAACAAAGAAAAAGAGCAACATAAAGATGACTAATCAATAAATAATTTTAGGTCATGGCCATTTACTAAATAATGCAGTCAATTTTGTTTAAGGTCCTTAAGATAAAATGCATTATTTTTAAGAACTATGGCAATTCTATAAGGTCCAAGACATAATATATACAACTGATGAAATTTTCTACAATCTTCATGGGATTTGTACCAATATAAATTTAAGTCACCAACATTAAACTTTTTACTCGAAACCTTTTTATCAAAACATTTCTTTAATTTTTGCTTAGCCCTTTATAATTTTTGTAATGTTATTGATTTGGATTAAGCAAGATATAGTAAATCATGCAAACTTTATTCATTTAAATTTGAATCCTCAACTACGTGTTGTAAAGCAGTCTTAGGTGAAGAAATCTAAAGTTATATTGGTAAAGTAGTTCCAAACCAATATGCCAACATAAAATTCAAATAACTATTTATTAAATTAACAATAGTCTTAACAGCCCATAAGGCTTCAAAAATACTAAGATTGCAATTTATTTTATTATTACAAACTAGTTTCATTATAATAAAAATTAAATTTTTATTTATAGATTTAGCTTGTTCACTTCCTTGCAGATAATACTTAGATGAATGAATAAAAATAGTAGAATACTTTCTTAGGAATTCTAAGAATTCATTTGAAATAAATTGAGGTTGATTATCCAAAATAATCTCATATAAAACTTTGAATCGAGAGAAAATTTAATTTTATATAAAGGAAATTACTTCACCTATTACTGAAAATTTGAGTGCTTTGGCCTCAAGCCACTTGATGAAATAATCCATAGCTATCAAAATATATCTATGACATGTATATGGAGGATGAATATTTGAAATAAATTAAATGCCTCATTTTCCAAAAGGTTTTTCAAGAATAACTAAATTTAAAGGCATTGCAAGAGTTTATCTCTACCAACAAATCGCTGACAAGGTATACAGGAACAAACTAATGTATAAGCATCTTGAAACAAATTAGGATAATAATAACTAGCTCTCAAAATATAATAATCTATTGTTTTTGTAGTATAGTATCCACCATAGTTTCTGTCATGACATCCCCTAAGAATTTTTTGAGTTTGATTGTGTGGAAGACATCTTAACAAAACTCCATCTCGATTATGATAAAATAGAAATTTTTTTAATAAATATAAATTTAATGCTTTTAATCTTAAAAAATTTCTTTCTTTATTATTTATGTTATTAAGATAAATTAATTTTGAAAATAATAAATTAAATCATGATACCAATCATCTTTAGCTAATAAATAGTCCCACTCATTCATTCCAAGACCAAACTTAATTCTTCTAGAAAATTTAGCAGCTTTCATAACTTTTATGTGTGGTTTTATGTTTTAATTTTTATCAACTGATAAAATGAAAACATTAATATCTGAGGTAGCATGTTTAGCTAAGTTTTCTTTTAGTTCATTACATTTAATAGTTTTAGAAGTTTCAAATTCAAGATCAAATTTTTGAATACATAAGATCCAGTTAGCAAGGCTTCCTTGAATAGTTGGTTATTTAAAAGATATGACAAAAAATGTACATTAGATCGCATAAAAACATTGTTTTCAATTAATAAATTTTAAAAGTAAATCAAAGAGGAAACAAGTGAGAAAATAAATTTTTAAATAAGGGGGTACCTATTTTCTGCATCTTTCAAGACTTGACTCATATAACCGATTGATTTCTCTTCATTATTTTCAATTTTTTTATTTATTACATCACCTATAGCCTTTTCAGTAGTATTAATATAAAAAAATAAATGCTTTATTTAAATCAAATTTAACAAGGACAGGAGGACTTTCAATTGTATTTTTAATAGAATTAAAAGCTAATTCAATATTTTCATTCTAAATATATGTTTTATCTTTCTTAAGTAGTAATTGTAAAAGATTAGATTTGTCAGCAAAATTAGAAATGAATTTTCGAACAAATTTAATTTTACCAAATAAAAGTCTTAAACTTGATTAATCTTTGGGAGGAGGAATTTATTTAATTACTTTAATAAGTTTGGGATCAATATAAATACTTTATTTATAAATTATGTGTCCTAACAACTTAACTTCAGTCACACCAACAATAGACTTCTTTAAATTTAAATAAATGCCTTAATTTTATATCATGTAAATAATTCATGAATATGGTATAAATATTTATTTATATTTTTATAATGAATGGTGAGATCATCTAAATAAACTTGAATAACTATGCATATCAAGTCATAGAAATCTACATGCATAGCCCTTTGAAAGGTATCTCCTACATTCATCAAACCCAAATACATTATGTTATAAGGGAAAGTACCTCTACCTATGGTAATATTATTTTTATGTCTATCATCAGGATTCATAGAAATTTGATTATAATATAAAAATCCATCTATTAAAAACATCATTTCAAATCTAGCAACCTGCTACAAAATCTAGTTTGTGCTAGGTAGAGAAAAATTATCTTTTATTCTATCTTTATTTAGAAATTTAAAATAAACACATAATCTAATGTCACTATTTTTATTTTTAACTAGGACTAGATTAATTACCCATTATGAATATGTTATATAAAAAATGACACCAACATTAATCATCTTATCCTGCTCTTTGTTAATGATGTCCTCTAACAAAGGATTAATTCTTCATAATTTTTACCTAGTTAATTTGACACTGATTAATAAGAATTTTATGTTTAATAATATTAGTATCATAACCTTTGATATCCTTACATTACCATGCAAGGACATTAATAAACACTTTAAAAAATTATTGAATTTAACCTTCTCATTTTCAATCACTTGAATTCCTAAATAAACATACTTATGATCTTCTTTAGTGCCTAAATTATTCGGAATGGTTTTACCTATGATTCTTATTTATGTTTCTTCTATTTTAGATATTTTTTTTGATCATCAGGTAAAAGCAAAGATTTTAGGCTTACAAAACTAGTAAATAATTTATTAGTATTTAATTATAAATAAACATTATAATTTAGTACATAGTCATCATGATCAAAATAATTGACTTTAAGGAACAAATATATATGCTCATCATAACTAAATATCGGCCATCTATCATTTAAATCTATAATCTTAAGACAAAATATTTCAACTAATGCAAAATCTATAGTATGTTCAATATCACTCAAAGTTGGATTAGAAGCTTAAACTGAAAGCTTATCAGCTCTAACATTGAATTCCTAAGAATGTGTGTGATATTAAAAGCTTCAAAATTTTCAAGTAATGATGAAACCTTTTATGTATAATGATGTAAAGGATTTTGATTAGTTTGATAAATCTTGTGAAACTATCCTATTACTAGCTCTAAATCTCCAAAAACTTCTAAATATTTAACATTCAACTCTATGGCCTCTTCTAGCCCTAAACATAATGCTTTAAATTCTATTTTATTATTAATTTTTTCAAAATATAATTTGAAATCATAATGAAATATATTACCAACAATAGATATTAGACAAATTATAGCACCATTACCTTGTTGACAGGAAGATCCATCAAAATGAAGAGACCATAAAATATTATTTTTAAATATTTTTTCATGTTAATTTTTTGGTTCATCTAAATTGAAAAATTCATAAGTTTCAATGCTAGTTTCAATGAAATAAATATTAGATGAAGAAGGTGATTAAACTGGGGTAGTAGAAAAATATTTTATCTTAATGAATGCAATCTTACTATTAACAGAAACATATGTTATATCTTTTCCAATAAAAGCCCCAGTGGCATTAGATTAATCCCTTACTAACATCATTAGATAATTACTATGAATATCTAACACTTGAATATTAGTCATATATCTAATATGTTTATCATTCTCAATTTTAATAACTATATCACAGAACTTACCACAACTCTTAGTTTATCTAGCAACAAAACCAATAAATTTCTTAATATTTGCTTCATAAGATATATTCAATTGATTTGCAATGCATTTAGGCATGATAATATTTAAATCACCTCTGTCTAAAATGTAATTATGAATTATTTTATCAGTAATATTGATTGTGACATAGAAAGAGAGAATACAATCAACAAGGGGTCAAAATGTTGGGCATAAATGTTTTCAAAATTTTCTTCTTACAAACTTACATCAGCTCTAGGATTTTTCACTGCTTCGTTAATATTATCAAGTTATCATAGGAAACTAATTGTTTGTAGAAAAGAAAAACTAGCTTCAATTTTTCACAAGTCATCAACTATATTTTATGTCTTAGCATCAGTTTGTCTAAAAGTTTTAGATTTATAATTCTGATATTGACTATTATTATATGTAATTTCAGAAAGACTATTTTTTATAGAATTATCATTAGAATTATTAAAATTATTTTAATTTGATTTACCTTTATTATTAGAAAAGGATTTGTCATTTTTTATTTTATTGAGAATTATTATTTTTATTCCTAGTATTTATAACATAAATATTTTCATTTTCATAGGGATAATCATGTGTGTTTATATTATATGTTAAATCTTCGATAATTTCATCTTTCCCTTGAAGATATTTTTTAAATTTAATAACAGATTGACATGTATCAGGCCTATGATTAAGTTCACAAACATTATAGTATTAATCAATAAAATCATTTTTATCTTCTTTATTATTATTTTTTTAGGAAGAAAGTTTGTCGTTAAACTATCTTGTAACATCAACCCAAAATATTACAAAGACTTTGTATTGCCTTTAATATTTTTAAATTATTCAAATTTAAGTCTATAGAAGACATATCTTTAAAACCAATACTCTTATGTTTCTTTTCATATTCAATAGAAAATCTTATAGTTTCATCACATTCTGTTATATCCTTTTCTTCTAAATATTTTTTTTATATTTTAAATGTAAAGAATTGTAAAGATAAAGTCTAGATAACCTTTTTGAAGGTTTAAGATCACCTATGATCTTTTTACATAGCTTGGTAAATCTAGAAACAAAATGATATATGGTCTCACCAAGATCTAAATAAATATTTGAAAGATCATTAAATAAATCAAAATCTTCTTTGGATTTACCAAAAGATAATTTTAACTAATCTTCTATATCTTTATAATTATCAATAAATTTATCAAATAGACTAATAAATTCTTGATATGTTTTTTCTTCTAATGTTTGAGTTAAAAATCTTAAACAAATCTTTTCACTAGTTATTAACAGAGTATTACAAGCTAGTCTAAAATCTTCTAAGTGATCTTCCTAAGATTATCCAAAAGTACCCAAAAATATGGGTATACTCAATCACTTGAGAGAAGATAACTTACTAATAATATTTATAAGATTAATTGGATTAACAAAAATTTATGGTGCTATATCTATTTGACGTTATTCCTAAGCTTCTACTTCATCTTCACCTTCAGTGAACTCATCTTGTTCTCTATTATTTTTTAACATATGAAGTAGATCCTATAATCTTCACTCTAGTATTGATGATTCTCTCACTAATTAATTTCACACTAGTTGATCTCCCATTAGATGTTTTACCATTTTCTACATGAATAGAGTGATTATATTGAACCTAATGTTCTAGATTCAAATAGAAATTTTTAATATTAGTTTTAGAAAGCATAATAAAATCATTAATTAAAAATGAATCAGAAAAAAAATGAGTTCTAAGACTAGGATTAATAGCTAAAATTTTATTTCTATCTTCTTTAATTATCCTATTTGAATTCAAAATATCACATTGAGTCTTACACATAAGATTTTAATACCAATCAATTTCAAATTTTACGATCTCTTCTTCTTAGTTAATGACTTCAATAATTTGATAAAGATTTTTAGGATGATTATACTATGTGTAATGTGTTAGATTAAAATCAAAATCAACTTGATCATCTTATAAATTTAATAAAGGTTGAATAATATTAAGTTGTTGACCTCTAAGAACCATCAGTAAGAAGAAAACAAAACTTAAAAATTTAGAATTTTAAATGATTTATCCCAGTAGAGTCACAAAATTTATTAATGATAAAATTTGTACCATCAGTGAATCAACCCTTTCACCTATCATGAAGCTCAAGTTGGAATCTTACTATTTTAATGGTGGTATTCTAAAGGTTCATCTAAGATCCTAAAGATGCGAAGGGGTTTTATTATAAGTTCTAGGAAATAATCAACAAGTTATCAAATAAACTTATTCCATTATAAAAATAAAAAATCCATTTATCAAATCACAAATAAATTAAGATAATAATGTATAATCTATTCTATCTAATATAAAAAACCTATGAGTTAGATAATCTCTTGAAAAATAAAATTATGATTTAGTAATTATTCATATATTAGTGAAATTTCATTTCTTGCTGTAATATTCTCTAATCAATTCTAGAAGATGATATAAAGAGAAGAAGACAAATCAAAGAAAGGAGAACAGGGATGAAATATTAAGAAAATAGTGAGAAAAAAATTGATCAACTAAAGGAAACTAAGAAAATAATCTAAACAAGACATAAACATGAAAGAGAAAGAAAAATAAATTAAGAGAACAACCTATTAGGAAAACAAACTACTAAGCTATACGAAGTAACTAGTAAAAAAAATTTAAAGGGAAAATATTAGAAGATCAAATGAAACTAAATTAAAAACTAACATAAATACAATAATAACAAAAAAACAACTATTAATATAAATCTAAGTAAACAAAATCCATAAATTTAAAAACTTGAACAAAATTAGAAACTAATTAAAATAAAATCTAAAAATAAAATAAAGGGATTAACAAGTAATAAACTTTGAAACAATTATCAAATGAATAAATTTAAAAGAATAGAAAATAATATAAATAAACAACTAAACATATAAACTCTTATTAAGACAATTTTCAAACTAAAGTATTAAATAAAGAAAAGGAACATTAAACTTAAAAAGAAATAAACTATGGACTAAAATATTTAATAATTAATCTATGAAATAGAAAATAAAATGAACTAAAAATATTAACTGTAAAAACTTAAAAGGTTCTAAATTCTAAACAAAAAAAAAATAGTAAACTAAGAAGGCTTGATCATTATCTAAAATAAGAACATAATCTAAATAAAAAACTATTTAAAATAGATATATACTAATGATTATAACTAAAATTAACAAGATAACCTAAAATAGAAACAAAAATTTGATTTAGAACAAAATTGAAAAATTTAATTATATTAAAGTTAAAGTCAAATAATTTACACATAGAATGCTAGTAACAAAGGAGAGTCATCTTAGCTAGAAAAAGGATAAAGTTATTGGTAAAACCAACATTACTCATTTAAAAAAATTTGAAATACAACTTTAAAATAAAAATAGATCAATGAAGTGATGCACAATAGTGAAATGTTCATTATTATTCATGCAGAGTACTTGGAAATTACATATAAGACTGTAAATAGCAATCAGAAAAAAATGTTAAGCTTAGAAAGCTTTAGATAGTAAATACTATATGATAAATAAAAATGTATATATCTATGTTACATAATAAATCACTCAACTATCAGATAAAGTACCATTTGGCTTATCAAACAAAGAAGAAAGATGAATAATTGACTTCATAAAATGTCTAAGTCATCAATACTTATTATTCTTCTATCTTCAGATGAACCCTTTATCTCTTCTTATACCTTGAAACTCGATTAAAAAAAATTATTTAACTAGCTTTATTTATTTATTAGTTTATATTAACTAATCGACTTTTAAACAAAATCAATTAATTATAAAATATAATTTTTTAAGAATAGGTTTTAATTAAGACCTATAAAAAGCCTTACTTGATCAAGTTATTTAAAAATATAGTCTAGGGGTACTAATCTAAATGGGTGGGGACCCATACTAATTAATAATATAATAGAATACACATTTTAATCATAAAATAAATAAGTCAAAAATTGATAAATCCTATTCATATTAATCCATAACACATATTAATTTACTTAAGAATATATAATTATGTATAAGAATTATAAAATTTATTTATTCTCAAAATTAACAAAATTTATCAAAATCTGAAAATCAAAGTATCAAACTAAAATATCATGTTCTGCCATGAAAGTTTAGCAGTAAAACATAATTTATCTATTGGACATCCAATAATCCTCTAAATCAAATAACACTTTAATAAAATCTTTATCTTGTTCATGAAGATAAATATTGATTTTCATCTCAGTAGAAGTAAATGGCACTAATCTCATCCTTGAATCCGTGGTTCTATCATTAATCTCCAACTTGATTTTCTTCAACATTCTAACTTACCTTGGTGTCTATAGCTCAAATTTAATTTAATTAGTCCTCTTTTTTATAGTGATTATGGAAGGTGAAATGTCTATCATTTTCCTTCTACCAGCATAAACCTAAACTCCCAAACTCAACCTTGGAGACCTTAAGAGAGGCTCACTATGGACATTAGCTACATTGAACCTCTTACATTTTCCAATAGAATGTACATGAAAAGGGGAAGGTGTATCAAAATAAATGGCCATGTTCCTAATATATTTATCATGGATAGTTTCTATTTTTGGCTATGTGGATTGATTTTTAGGAAAAGGATCAATATTTGGTTCAATCCTTTCAATATTGGGAGGTTACAGAGGAAAGTGTTGTGGATTATGATCTTAATGATGAGAAGAACTACTTTGGGAAGGTGTATAGGATCCAAATATAAATCTAAAGAAAACTTTGTTACCTCTATAACCCCGATTGGTTGGGGTCATAGGAAAATTACTTAAATTTTTTTAAAATTTAGGGTGAGAAGCATCAAAGTGAATGGACATCGTTGTCCCTCTAGGAAATCTAGGGCCAAATTTTCTTGCATGAAAACCACCCCTATTAAAACTTATGATGGGTTGGTTTGTATCACTATTGGAACTCTATCCCCATCCCCTATTATCATTACTGCTTGTTGAATCTAGTTGGTCCAACCCAAACATAATGGACAATCTAAAATATAACATCAAAATCTAAGATTGGGAAATAAGTGTCCATAGAAACAAAATTGAAGGTTGTAATAAATCAATAAATGAAACTAAAGTCATATCAAAAACTAAAATTTATCACACTGTTCTAACCATAAGAGATGATGTTTAATCTAAACTAAAATCTTAATCTCTAATCATTATAATTTTATCTTATAAGTTTAGGAAACCTTAAGATGTTCATTTTCAGTGCATCATTCTTAAACCTTCCAAAAATGGAACTACATATGTTTTCAACACATTACTTTAAAATGAATAGAAAACTGAGCTATTCAATTAAATGACACAAAATTTCTATATGTAAGCATCTATTAAACCATCATTATCTTCTTCCAATATAATGTCTTATACAGATTTTAGATGAGAAGTGTTAGGGTACCTTAACTTCAATATCCATATTTAGATTAAAAACCATTGCTTCAATTATGAGTTGTATCTTTAAACAAATTTTCGTACTTATCCACTTTATTTGAAAAGGACATCAACACTTATGACTAAAACCACCCAATATAGTTTAAGAGCACAAATATCCATAAATATGTTTTTTCAATCAAACATATTTCAACAAAATAGTCAACTAAGTTATTAAAATTAGATATAATCATTTCAAGCCTCATAATTGTCAACCTTAAATCATTATAACGAAACTACATCCCAAGATTTTTGAGCTAACTGTGAAGTATGAAATCCACAACAAATAACCAAATTTAGATAAAAATACCATCATGACTTCCACAAACCCAAATATTTTCAATTCATGAATATATTTGAAACAAAATATCAATACACAAGAAGCCTATAATTATTTTTAATTTAAATCATTTCATGCATGTAAACATACTTAAAAATACCAACTCTCTACCATATATATATTTTGATCAAATTAACAAATGACTTGAAAAATAAATAATACATATGTCAATACTAGATGTATTGAATTCCTTCAATATTTTTCATGGTCCACACCATTACTTCTTCCCAAACTCATTTATTTGTCTAAGAAATTACTCTAGAATTCATCACAAATGAGATAAAAACATAAAATCTAGGTCCGATATTAGTTTAAACCAAAAAATATTTGCATACCGATTTATTCCACAACATTTCAAAACTAAAACAAATAAATTTTGTGCACGGCGACAAACTAAAAAATTGAAAACTTTCCATCATTTATACAAATTTGTGCATGACTACTATCATTGTCAACCAGATAGAATACAAACATTCATAAGGTCAATGGAAAACAACATAACTTCAAAAAATCTGTACACTAGAGAATTTACCAAAACATATACCATAACTTTCCCATATCTGATCTTTATAAATAAGTAAAACCTCTGATAAGTTGATAATCAATACTCATGTTGAAACCACACTACCAATCAAAAAATGAAAGACTCAACACTCAAACATTAACCCAATTTTAAATTGAAAGAACTATTTTACTCTCTTTCCCAAAAACATGTAAATGACCCTCCACATCAAAAGTGATAAACATGCACCACTATCACATTATGAAATATTCCTTAAAACAAAATATGAAAGTATCACTAAAAAATATGAAAAGTCATGCCTTGTATTTCAACAATTAAATATTTATCTTTCATCAACCAAAAACCAAAGTTTTTTATTCATTTATGCTCAGAAGTGTTTCAAAAATTCATGTATAAAATTTTGTAACTTCTTTATATACTATTTCATGCATAGAAAAACAATAGTTCTCAAAAACTTCCAAGAAACCAATTTAACTTTCAAATAGTTTTCATGCATATGAAATTTTATATATTTCACATTATTATCCACATATCATTATTCAAGAAACACTAAAAACTTCCATTTTTACTCGTGTGGATTTGATAGAACTATTCCTTCACTAAAAATGTAGACCTTTCATCAGCATGAATAGAATGACCAATATCACATAACATACCTTGTGTCACTTTCCAAAAAACAAATTGACTTCCAACCTCCACATTTATACATGACCTCAAAGAACCAATGCTCTACTCCCACAAATAATATTGTGAGAATGAACTAAAAATTGAGAATTCCAAGACTTTAGTTTGCCAACTTACCTCCATAACCAACCTTGTGATGTGTCTAAATCAGATTGACTTACATTTACTAATTATGTACTTAGTTATCTAGCTAAATCACATATCAACCTTGACAATATTATCCATGTCTATCTCTTCACACCATGTCATTATATAATTACCAATTTTTGAGGAAAAGACTGTTCCAATTAATTTCCTCACCATCAAATCTCTAGATTATCTCAAAGTATTGAAACCATACCTCTACATTTAATGTTCATGCCAACTTACATTGCCATAAAGGTTCAAAATGTTAACTAATTTCCAACTCAACCAAATCAAATGTTTATTTAATATGTTTTGTGATCAACATAAAGGGACATTGACACTTAGTAAATTATGCAAACCTCATGAAAAATCTAATACATTTGCATCTATCAATGACTTATCATCATGGTCTAGAATTGTTCCATGAAAATTATGATAGGACCCTTTGGAATTAAATAATTGAACATAAATAAGAACTTCTTAAAGGTCAAAACACTATATATAATATTGATATTTTGATTTATGAACAAGTCCAATGGTTGATATCCAACTTTATAAGTCTATGCCCAATGTGATATGAAAAATAGTGTGTATACCTTGATATTATATTCACCAAATTTGAATACTTATTTAAATATTAAGATGACTGAGACTTAAAGTATCAACTATGTAATAATGATCTTAATCATGATTTCAAGAAACAAGATCTTCATATGAAAGAACAAGGATGTAATCTATATGAAATAAAATATAAACTTAAGCATTTTAGTTCCTCAAATAACCATTATATCATCAGTAATGAATGAAACTAAACCATACATCAAAATTATACCTTCAAAATAGTTTTCAAATGTATCAATTTTGAATTTCATATTTTTAATAAATTCATATCACCATTGTCTATAATGAATCATGAATCAAATCAACTATGAAGATAAAAAACAATTACAAATCTATCTAATCTGGTAATGCATTTTTCAGTTAAAATTGTCTCAAACTGAATATAACTAAATCATCAAAATAACTGATCACATAAAAATATATATGCATATTTTATTCATTAATAAATCATTATTTTTGAAACCACTTATAAAAATAAATAAAACTCCATCAAATACTCATTAATATTTCAAAATCAAAGATGTGTCTAAAAATACTATCAATCAATAGGGTTCCTGACATAGTTATAGGTTTCATGACAGGTTCATCTCTATGGCAACAGGTACTAATTCTGAAAAATTTAGGGAGTGTATAAAATAGGAATAATAGAGTTTTATTATATTTTAGAGTTTCAAATTTTATATGTCAACTCCAATTATGAGTTGAGTCTTATTTATACATGATATTTAATTATTTGAATCATTCAATATGAATGAATATGGGTTATTAACTTATATGCTATGATTATTTTATTTTATTTTATTATCTTGATATTATTTATCTTAATTATTTAGTATTAGAGTGAGTTTGAATCTTAGAGGTGTAAGAGATGGTGATAAGATCAGGATGAATCACCCAAATGAACTAAACTATGCAAGAGTTCTAGAGGCAAGTGAAACAATTAACTGATATTATTGTAAATCCAAGACAAAAGAGAGTAAAATATCATGTAGAGGATGACACAAATCATGAAGAAAACATTATTCAATAGGAGAAGCAATAGAAAAAAATTCCACTAGTAGAAGAGAAAATGGTTACAACTTTATAATTAATGAAGCAATCAACTTTGACATTTCAAATTATTGAAGAAGTTTAAAAACATGGGAGTTGAAATATTGGATGAACAACATGGAGAATTTTTTGAAATGGATAACTTTGAGAGAAGAGAAGACTCTAACATTTGAATATATAAAATCAAAGGGTTGTGCAATGATATGGTGGGATCACTAGTAGAAAGAGAGAGATAAAAAAGTTATATAGAAGATAAACCCATATAAACATATGGAAAAGAAGCTGAGGGAGATATTTATTTCTATGGATTATGAAGAAACCCTATATAGAAGATTCTAAAATTTGATAGAAGGAAAACATAATGCAAATGTATATAGATGAGTTTTACAAGCTTTCTATATGAGTAGATCATGATGAAATAGAACAACAAATCAACACAAGGTATGTAAATAGTTTAAAGTTTAATATTAAAGAGGAATTAAACATGCATATAATACTTTTCATGGAGGAAGCTTATCAAAAAGGTTTGAAATAAGAAGAGAAAAATAGATAGAATTTTAGAAGAACATCTATTAGGAGAAGAAGAGGAAAATCCCATCTAATAATGGGATGGGGTGGATTTGATACAAATAGAGATGTGTTTAATACAACCATAGGAAATTCATGATATGGTGCATAAAGGAAAGAAAATAGTAGACAAGGGTTTCAATTCCATCCATGTAGAAGAGCTTTTCAAAGAGGACAAATATATTTGCTATATATCTAAATAAGAAGAAGGACATAGAAAGTTTGAGTGTCCATGCTACTAAGATATAGAAATGAGGTAAGAGGATTGACTAAGAATGAATTTAGTTGAGGATGAGATAGAAGAGAAAAATACTAAAGTTATAACAATGTATATTGAAGAAAAAATTTTGATGAAAAGAACAATGATTTCTGTAAGGAAATAACATGTGTAAAATATAGATGGTGGTGATGCATGCTTGCATGTTAAAATAACTCCTACATATGTAATGTGAATACACATAATATATCTAGAAGTGTATATGAATAACAAAGAATAAGTACATAGATTAATTGAGACAACACTATAAATTACCTTGGCAAAACCTCAAATAGGTGAAAACCCCACTAATGAAGATTGTTGAAATTATTGAGAGACGAAGACCTAATACAACATATTCTTCCTATTCTCACTTCTTCTCGCAAATAACCTTCATAAATTTTGCTAGAATGAATATGATAAAATAATTTTATATTTGAATGATTTCATAATAGGTGTAGAACTGTTGGTGTAGAATATTATTTTCTTACTCTTTTAGTTAGCTATTATTTCATTGGTGATGTTTATCCCACATTCATGATCATGATGGGTTTACTCCTTACTTATTCCTATATTGGGGAAATTAGTCCCACATGCATGGGATGGTTAAGACTCTCCTATCTTATACATATTTTTACATCTTACTTGTAAAATATTTCACACGAAATCAAACAATAGTTGGTTTATTATTTGTGTGCAATGATAGATATTTAATGGATGTAATAATGATATCCTTAAGATATCTCAGATGAAAAAATTTCTTAACTCTTTCATGGTATTAGAGTGATCTCCTTGAGCCATTACTTATTGATACTCTAACCTTGCACTCATATGATAGCTTGTACTCCTCTATGCACAGACCATGCCATTCATTTTGTGGGTGGTGTTTTGTATGGTCTTGGATTTGTATTTTTCTAGTCCAATTACCTAGTCATACAAATCATAACTTTTATCATTAAAAAGTGTTTTTTTACCTTTTTTATTGCTCTTTTATATTTTTTTTGGCTTCCATTACGTGACTATATGGGGATATGCAATTTATACATTTTTTGGGATGTGCCTAGTTGTTATTTTTACTATAGAGAAACCTCTTACACCATTGTTACATGAATTCATATTTTCCATGTTGGTATTAAGGATCACTATCTTACATTATGGCCTCTTACTATGCCTTTCTCTAGCTTGTGGCATTAAGGTAGAGGTCATAATTATGCGAGATTTGAATCATGGTCTAACTCACGTCTTAGTTGTCATCCACCTTCCATCTTACTAACCTTTCACATTCCTTCCATTTTATATCACTACTAGTGTTTCATTCATCCCTTTACTAGTCAATGACCTACATATGTTAGACACACAAAACCAATAGATTGCTTGAATGGGAAAATCATCGATTTTGTGGGAAGAATTTAGGTGTTCGAGTGATATACATAAACCAAGGGAAATATTTGTTTTATTTTTTGACATCGAATGTTACTAAACCAGTTGTTTCCTAATCACACTTGTTGCCTACCTCTATGACACATTGTATATTCTATGCATTCCAACTCTACACTAGGAATTAATGAACTATACAATGGTTTCCACGTAGCCATCTCTACTCAGTCAAGCATCCTTAGCTAGTTTGTGACCTTTCAACATCCTACTACCTTCTACATAAGCCATGAACAACTAGTTTTCCATTTTTAAAACTTCCATTTACAATTGTTAAAAATTGGTTAAGGTTCTCTCCTTACCTTCTTCTTATCAGTTTCAAAACCACTCTCTATCATGGTTTTGAAACCTACCATTTGATCAAGTTTAGTGGTGGGGTGATTTTATTAAAGTGGGGGCCACACATTTATGATGAGTGGGAGACATTTTTTAATGGTGGGGAGATTTAATTCTTCAAAGGGAATATTACTTCTCTAGTGGGGAAACCTTTTTCAATGAGGGGACATTTTTTTAATTGTTTTTTATTAGAAACAATTTCATGCAGGCGAACAATATCATTTATAGATCTATTGATTGAGTGAAGGGATATTTTTGATTAATATTATTATTATTAATATTATTATTATTATTATTATTATTATTAATATTATTTATTATAAGAACAATATTGTGGGTAATTATTATAAGGAGAGACTATTGTTCACTATTTTAATTTTTGATATCATTTGTTGAAGGCTAGTGGGTGAGGTCTGGACTAGGAAAAGACCAAATCCCCTCATTTTTTTCTCTCTCATTGTAATTTTAGATGCATTTCCATATATG